>NAJQ01000560.1:0-19827 GCA_005059865.1 Friedmanniomyces simplex
CCTTCAGCTCGAGCTCCGCCGTGGGAAGCTCTTTGGTGCCCATCTTGTTCTTGAGGCGGTGGAAGCGGATGCCGTTCGTCACTGTTCCCTTGCTGCCATCCGGAAGCGTCTCAGTACGCTTCGTGGGGGCTAGGAAGAGGCTCAGCTGGCCTGAATCCGTCTTGGCCAGCATCAAGGCTACGTCGCAGTCCGTGGCCGAACAGAAGAACTTGAAGCCCGAGATTAGCCAGTCGCCTTCGTCGAGGCGCTTCACAGCTCCGTTGGACATCCCTGCCTCCGGAAGTGGCGAGTGTACCGCAAACGTTTCCGAGTTCTGCACATCACTGCCGCCTGGCCGTTCAGTCATCCATTGGCTCGAGATCCAGTTGTCCTCTCGCGCTACCAGACGCTTGTACACCTCGTGGAATGGATGATCCGGTGGCAATTCAGGAAGCTGATGCACCAGCAAGCGAGCAGCGCCGCTGGTCATAGAGACGGGACACGAGTATACGGCGGAGGAGGCCGAGTATATGTAGTTGCTGTCGGCGGCACCAGTCAAGCGTTACTGAGCGGCCTGAAATATGGTACGTGGAAGCTACTCACAATGCATGCTGCACGATCCGTTTATGAGGCCCGAACTCATCCTCGTAGCCGTGAGCAACCATTCTATAGGCAGGTCAGAAGTCATCAAAGACACGACCGGATAACAGCTGCGCCTACCCATTCCTCGCTCCCCACTTACCCAGCTCCTTCCACCCGGTGCTGGTCACCAGCCGATCATACGCATACTTGCCGCCCCAGACATTGCGAGTCTTGACATACGGTTGTTGTCGCTCGGCGTCCGCGATCCATTCGTTGACTTGCGGCGACACTGCTTCTTTGCCAAAAGCTTGTAGACGGGGTTGCAACTGCGTGAGGATAATCTCTGGGAGATACCTTGTATCGATGGGTGCCGGGGTTAGCTAGATCACAACACTGCGCAAGACTTTGATCTCCGGACCGTTGAGGAGTTCTTTAATGTCTAGCAGGACCATCGGTATGACTCACCAAGACAATACCCGCTCGTACGCGGGATCCGTACTCGCCGGATTGGGAAGCTGTGGTAAGGAGAGGATGTATCCGCCGTCGATTGTCGACGGGGTTGAATGCATGTGCCGAGATATGCTGCTCACTGGCCGCCAGCAGCGTGCCCTATTCACCACGAGCATCCTCTGCATGCCAGCGATGCAGTGCAACAACGACTCCGTCGAAATGGTGGTTGATTGTAGCAGTCAAGATGATGGCCTCGGTACATGGAAGCTAGCCCCGCTGCCAGCTCCCGGTTCGTCTTCTCGATCGCTTGCTTCTCTCAAGCCTGTCCCTTACAACCATACCATGGCTATGCTCGGTCTCCGATGGTATGTCCATTGTGCGGAGTAGGTGTGCGGCTAACGTGGAGTCGCCGCAAAGACGCAAACCCTTCACCTTCGAGGAGCGCCGGCAACTGAAACCATTCGAGCCGTTGACCGCACAGGGTATGCCAGGAGCGTTATTGTTCTTGAAACCAGACATGTCGCCGAAGACTTGGTCAGGGACTGCAAGGACCAGTATCGGGTGTCAGTGTCCGGACTTAGATCACCGGAGCACAATGTCCTGCGGCACCAACTCCCTCATCTCCAACCCCTCCCCACCCATAGCGCCTTGCACGTATGCCTCCCCTATAAGCTCATACCCATGACCGTACTGCCGCAGAATGTACGGCACATCCGCACCGCGGATAACAAACACCACATCCCCCTCCCTCGTCCCATGCGGCACGAGTCCGAGGAACCCAGTGGACGAAGCGAACATGACCCTCCCTCTCGTCGGCCCAAGAGTCAGAGTTGAAACCGCATCGTGCGCTGCATCAGTAACAAGATCTGCGTCATCGAGCAGGCTGCCGCGCCGCCGAGACCGGCTCTCGCCAACGTAGTACCCATGTTTGCACATGTGCAGTCGGCGGCGCATGGCTTCGAAGGCGTCGAGGTAGAGAGTGCTGCCTGGGGAGCGAGCAATACGTTCAAGCGCGATCTGCTGTGCTTCGCGCCACCAGTTAGAGATCAGAGTATGTGGATCACCGGGTATATCGAAGTCGAGGAGTGCAGAGCCCACGTGATGGACAGTGTCGAGCAGGACGCCGCTAAGCTGAAGTCCAACGTCGAAATCATAGTCGAACATCCCAAGCTTGCTGCCTCCAGCGCTGTACCGTTCGCCTAGTCCAAAGATTAGTGGACGCGAGGCTAGGTTCACCGTCCAATCCGGCACCCAGGATGGTAGACTGCGCTCCTGATTCTGTCGTCCGGCGCAGGAGAGCATCACCATGGCTCGGCGAACCTCGCGCTCGCTGACATTGACTTCGGCACCAGATCTCTCCTTGCGAGAGCGTAAGTCAGTCACGGAGCCGATCTGATGTTGCGCGAATTCGATGAAGACGTCTTCGGGTGAAGTTTGGTAGTCGGGTACGATTTCGTGCTTACCCAAACCCAGCAGGGCGTACACTTTATCGCGTGGATCCGTGGCGCCGAGGCCGCGGGACATGAGAAGGAGATCGAGCAGTTCGGGGTCATCCGCTTGATCGTTTTCTATGGATGTTCGAGACTCATCAGGCCAAACATCGGTGAGTATGTTGCTTGACGGCGTGGGTGTTGTCGGCGTAGTGATCAGCCTTCGATGTCGCAGCCTGATCCGATTGATGCGCGAGAATGGTAGCTCCGCGGTTGAGAAGGCCTGGTCTAGCTGCCAGATCTTGGGTATGGGCCCCTCGAGCAACCCAACAATTGACTCCAAGTCGTCCCACGTGAGCATGTTGGCGCCAAGCACAAGCTCAACGTTAGGATTCAGCACGACTTCCTGAACAACCCACGTGCGCCAGAACCACGGTCTTCTCAAGACAGCCGCCAAAGCCTTCCATTTCTTATGCCCTCTGCCAGGAAGACCGTGTGCGTCCAACTCGCCGGCTTGCAGTTCGTTGACGTTCTGGTGGCGAACTATATGCCGGAGCTGGTTCGCTAATTGCATACCCAGCTTGCTATCATCGTAATGCTCACCGAGCCATACTACGACTTTACGGGCAGACCTGAATATGTCGCCCATCATCTGCACCTGCTGATTACGTTCCTTCACACGCTCTTGGCATATACATATTTGGTCTATCCAGAGCGTCACGACACCGTCCTTATCCCGGAAACGCTGTAAAGCCTCCAAGAGGGCGGGAGTAACGGCAAGTCGGCGACCGTTGCAGCTGATGAACTTGGTGCGTGCTCCATCGCCCCAGGTATAGGATAAGGCATCGTAAGGTATTTTGTCCCGACCAGTCACGTAGGAATCGATGAGCTTGATGGCTACGCCCTTGTTGCCACTCCCTGGTAAGATCTGAGCCAAACGAATGCCGGTCTTGGTACTTTGGAGCAAACCATAGCGAAAGTCGGGAGTCTCCTCATATTGTACAGAGGGGCTCTTCCAGCGGGTCAGATTCATAGTCGTCTACCGCGAAGAGCTTGTAATGATTCTTCAAATATGGCGGTTGGGGAGGTGTGTGCCCGTTGGAAATGCGTGGCCATTACACAGGACGACTCAGGGTATGAGCAGGATGAGCACTCTCCCATCGTCTTTCTTGACGTTGATGTGCGGGACTTTGCTCGTGAGAAGTTGAACGCTGCTTACATGTTTATGTACCTGGTACGGATGCCTGAATGGTGGCCTGAGGCAAAAGCAGCCTTCTGTTGCCTCGGAAACATGCACTGAACAACACTCCGATCTAAACCTCCTTCGAACGATCACCTCCGGGCTCCCAAGGCATCTCGAATACATTCTGGGGAACGTCACGATGAGCACTGGAATGCCGTAGATGCCATCAACCACCACCGAGCCTCGATCACCCGCCAAGCGTCCGCTGAACCACTTCCGCCCAGTCAACACCCTCTCCTCCCCGCGCAGGCCAACCTTCACAACATCCCAACGGGACTCGCTGGGCGAGCCTCTCGATCTAAGCGAAAGCCCAGCAGCGACGATGGTCAGAGAGCGCGACGCCAGCCGCACCTCCTCAGGCCAATATCTCTCACCCCAGAAGCCCGACCGCCAGCCGCTCGCAAACATCAGCGCGAAGATTCAGTCTCCCTCGTCAAAAACCGCAGCGCCCGAGATGGACGACGAGGACTTCTCCTCGCTCAAGCCAACAACCCAGGCCGAGTTTGGCAAGGCGAGCCCGCTGCGCAACCCGCTGAAGAAGCATTCACCGAGCAGTCTGTTCTTGCCCAAGAAGCCGGTGTACAAGCCTTCGGCGAATGCACAGTTTGTTTCATCGGCAGCGCAGCAGGCACAAACCCAAGGTAGCGCGAGAGATCTGCCTCCGCCCGAGCAGAGAGGCTTCTACATGCCTGGCCAGCGGCCGGTCCCTCTGCCGCAAGCACAGCCACTCGCATCAGGTGCCCCGCTTGAGCATGCATTACAGCGCTCGTTCCAACCACCACAGTCATCATTTCGGATACCGCAGCCAAGCAACCCACCGCCAGATACGTCTCATCCGCCCTCCAGGCCGCAGTTCTCCTCTCTCGGCCCCAACACGTACTACCAGCCCTTTCAGCCGTCGAAGCCGGTGGTTGATTTGACGAAGAGCGACGGTTACGAGGATGGGTTCGACCCGGATGCAGCTATCAGGGCAGAGGGCGGGAAGTTCGGCGACGCGGACCCGTACGCATATGTGGACGCCACGCAAGCGAACGAGAATATCAAGAACCTGCTCGAGGGAGCATTTGAAGATGACGGTGATGTAGTCCGCACACGGCTGAGGAAGCGCGCTAAGAAGGCGATCCAAGAAGGCGATGATAAGAAGGCGAAGAGCTTGGCGGGTAAGCTTGCGTCGCTGAAGATGCAGGATGAAGTGGAGACGGAGAGCAAAGCTACAGAGCCCGAGGAGGAAGACGAGGATGACGGCACAGTCGACGGCATGGCGGTCAAGCTCCTCCCACATCAGATGGATAGTGTAAGCTGGATGATCGACAAGGAGATTGGCGGGCCGAAGAAGAACGGCGTGATGCCTCATGGCGGCATCCTCGCAGACGACATGGGTCTCGGCAAGACGATACAATCCGTCGCTCTGATCCTCACCAACCCACACCCGGGTCCCAACGCGAAGCCCGAGCATCCCAAGCAGAAGCTGCCCGGCACAGACGTCAGCAAGAGCACGCTCGTTGTGGCCCCTTTAGCACTGATCAAGCAATGGGAGGCCGAGATCAAAACCAAAGTCACACGCTCTCACGCCCTCCGCGTTCTTGTCCATCACGGCCCCAGCCGAACAAAGTCAGCGAGAGAGCTGCAAAAGTACGACGTGGTCATCACCACCTACCAAACCCTCACCTCTGAGCATGCTGGCTCGCAGATGCTTATCCCCAGCGGCTCGCGAATAGGCTGTATGGGCGTCTCCTGGTACCGCATTATGCTGGACGAAGCGCACAGTATCAAGAACCGCAACGCCAAGTCCACGCAAGCGTGCTATGCTATGAATGGATGGTACCGATGGTGCTTGTCCGGCACGCCGATGCAGAACAACTTGGATGAGCTGCAGAGCTTGATCAAATTCCTGCGCATCAAGCCGTACTGCGAGCTGCCCAAGTGGAAAGTGGATATCACTCAGCCGATGAAGAACGGGCGTGGTGGGCTTGCGATCAAGCGGCTGCAGTACTTTCTGCGCACCTTCATGCTGCGGAGAACGAAGGATATCCTCAAGCAATCCGGCGCGCTGAACTTCGGCGGCAAAGGCAAAGAGGGTGAGGAGGGAGCTGAGAAGAAGCCGGCAGGCGGGATGCAGATCGTGAAGCGCGAAGTCGTGACCGTGGAGTGCGAGTTCGATGCCGCGGAGAAGGAGTTCTATGATCGCCTCCAAGACCGCGCGGACAAGCGGTTGCAGGAGATGATGAAGGAGAAGGGCGGCAATGACTACATTGGGGCCCTGGTGTTGCTGCTGAGGTTGCGGCAGGCTTGCAACCATTCCGCCTTGATCGAGATGGCTTTGTCGAAAGATAAGGAGACGGTGAACGCGCAGATGGCGAGTCAGAGAATCGAGGACAAGCACGCGAGCAAACGGGAAGATGACATGGATGAACTTACTAGACTGATGGGTGGCGTGAGCGTGGAGGCGAAGAAGTGCGATGTCTGTCAGGTTGATTTGTCGATTGATGAGGCAAGGGAGGGGGCTGTGAGGTGCGCGGACTGTAACGCAGATATCCTGATGATGAAGAGGAGTAAGAAGAAAGGGAAGAAGGCCAAGAAAGAGAAGGCTGGCCCGAAGAGGAAGCAGCATAAGCTGCCGGATGATAGCGACGACGAGGGGGAGGGCGAGTGGATCGCAAAGGGCTCCGAAGGGCGCCTTGATCTTGGTAAGGCTGGCGGTACGGATGATGAGGATGTGGAAGGCGGTGGCGAGACCCTCGACTCCATCGACTCGGAGCAGAGCGCAGACGACGCGTCAAACGGGGAAGACTCCCCGCCGAGAGCACGCCGCCGCAAGCCCACTGTCAAGAAGCAAGCAGCAGACGACGACAGCCAGGACTCTGGAGCAGACAGCGACGCCTCTGATTCTGATTCAGATGAAGGCGAACCCCAAGTAATGTGGCTCCGCAACGGCCTCGACATTTCCGCCGAACGCAAACCCTCGACCAAGATCCGTCACCTCCTCCGCATCCTCCACAACGAAGCACCGGAGCACAAAGTCATCGTCTTCTCCCAGTTCACCACCATGCTCGACCTCATGCAACCGCACCTCAAGTCCGCAGGACTCCGCTACGTCCGCTACGACGGCAGCATGCGCAACGATGCTCGGGAAGCCTCGCTCAACTCCCTCCGCACGGATCCCAAAACGCGGGTACTACTGTGTTCGCTGAAGTGCGGAAGTCTAGGTCTGAACCTCACGGCGGCGAGCCGGGTCGTGATTGTGGAGCCCTTCTGGAACCCCTTCGTCGAGGAGCAGGCGATCGACCGCGTGCACCGTCTCAATCAGACCGTGGACGTGAAGGTCTACCGCTTGACCGTACGTGATAGTGTGGAAGAGAAGATTCTCGCTCTTCAGGAACGCAAGCGGGAATTAGCCAATGTGGCCATCGAGGGAGCGGCGGGCAACATCAACAAGCTGACCATGAAGGAGATCTTGGGCTTGTTCAAGCATGATGCCGTGCACTCGAGCGCGGAGCACGATGAGGCGGATCGCGAGATGATGCGGAAGTTTGGCGGGGATACGAGGTTGTTGGAGGGAAATGATGCTGGGTTGACGCTCGGCAGGGATGGGTTGGGGACGTTGGCAAGGAAGGAGGTGAGGCCTGAGAGGGTCAAGGAGCATGATGTTTTTGGGCGGAGGTGGTAGGTTGGGTTTGGGTGGCGGGGGCGTTGGTAGGGTTACAGGGCAGATTTAGAATGGACGATAGGCATAGACTACATGTCCCGGCGAACTGTTGACGAGCTCCGAGTGCCATCTTCTCTCTTATCCCTTCAGGAGGCGAAGCACACGCGTACATCTAGCGACCGAGCGGTATTCTCGACGGCCAGATGATGTCTTCTCAAACTGTAGCAAATCGACGAATCGAGCATTGCATCCCCCTCCGCCCCGTGGCTCCAAGACGTGAACGTGAGGATGTAACGATAGCCGGCAAACAGTATTATCGGTATGCCGCACCCAAGTCGTTTGCAGCCGGCCTCCTCGGCCCGATCTCATCGGCATCGGGACCAAACAAACAAAACACCAAACTGCCCAACACTCGCGATCGGTGTGACAGCGTGATTGCAAGTCGCGGCAACCTCGCCATTCTCGGGACAAAAGCAAACACCATACCCCACGGAGTGTCTCATGATTTCCCGTCCTTTGTGTTCAGTGTTGGAGGGAGGATTCTGAGCCCACGTTCTGGAGGTGCGGCATGTGCCCGATTCCGGGAGCGGAAGAAATTGTGGTCAGGTTGGAGGCGTGGAAGAACGATGACAACGGACTCTGATCGTCGACCACTGTAGTTGTTACCATTCTCTTCGTGGCTGGGGTTCCACAACGTATCAAGCAACTTTCCTTCACGAGAGAACAGAGGGTGGAAATGCAGTGAGGTCACTTTTAGACCAGTTGTGGTACAGCACATACTTGGCACTACCTACTACTGCAAATGCTTCTGGCCAGGTCTGGAAGTTGTCGCATCCAGGTCCGTGGGGTCACTGGGGTGATGCGGGTTCAGGCTAAACACACGATTTGCCAACGTCCGGAACCGCGGTGTCGGTGAGATGGAGGCGCACTCGCTACGGCGACCCCCAGATTACGGTGGGGAGGGTCTAAGGCAATTTCAGGAGCATGTGCCGAAGGCGAGGCGGAGAGTGATTTCTGAAGGCTTGCCGAGGCGGGCATGGCAGGGCAGGTGACCATCGCAAGCGACCCCTCAAAGGCCTGGAAGAAGAAGCAGCAGCAGGAGGCCGTGCAGTCTGTCAAACATCCCAAGAGTGACACGTTTAGTAGTTGCTCGCCCAACCACGACCTCCGTGTCGATCCCACCGAAATGGATTTCCTCACACCCTCTCACGTCGCGGTGTGCAACCACTCGTCTGCAGCCTGCCTTTCTTCCAGGTCCGCTCCACAGTATCCACCCGGAAGATTGCATCGCTTGTGACATCCCCCGCCCGGAAAAGCAGCGGCGGAAGGCGTCTGCAAGCCCAGCCTGGTGGAAAGCCGGTCACGGCATGCAGGGGGCGGGGCGCGTGGGACACGATCCGTCACCCGTGGGAAAGGGGGACTTCCCCAGTAGTAACTAGGAGGGTGGCTAGTCTTGTCAGATGATCATTGGGGATCCTGAATAATGTTGATGAGCCGGGCAACTGACGGCAACTCAATTGACAACCTTTCGGGGAGTTGCCGGAAGTGCTGTTCTTCCAAACACTGACACGAGTCACCTTGGGCATTAGCAGCTGAAGGTGAAACAGATGCATCGACAACCTTTCATCGCTTGCGCCCACAAGAAGCGGTCACGCTGGCCGGAAAACATTACTCCGGGAGGGATGTACTTCGCGGGTACTCCGCTTCTCTCCATGATTCTAGTCAGGCAGGAGGTACCCGTCGAGTACCGCTAAGCTGACCGGATAACTGTATGTAGTAGGAGGTGGCGGTTCAGGGTGTCTTACGAACACGAGTAGAAGATCAAACACGCATCCGAGTCATGCCATTCAGCGGGTTATAGGCAGCAGTAAAGATACCTAGTCGCGCGGGTACCGTACCCGAGTGACCTGACTGGTGTCGAAGGAAGCCCACGGATGACCGATGCGCTGGCAGCGCGAAAGCGGTCATCTGCCACCTTGTTTACTACGCACGCAGGCTGAGCAAGCGACCGACAGGAGAAAGCAGCAGCAGCTGAGCGGCGACAGGTGTGGCCTGGTGGTGGTGGCGAGTAAGATCCGGTGCGACCAATTCCAATTTCTGCGTCTCTCCCACCTGGTGCGCTGCATGCTGCGCCCTCAGGTGACACGCATGATGCCCTTGCGAGACGGCGATTTGCTACATGTCCACAAATCATGATGGAGTCGGTCGCGCTCCTTGCGCGTATCGGTACGGAGTCTCCAGAGAGAGATCGTAAGATCAGGGACGCCGGTGTCTTATGCGTTGTCCGTTCCTCATGTCGACGACTATTCTCGTGCAAGAGTCCGCCAATTGCGAGGGGAAGTGCTCTCGCGTGCTGGATGTACAGCGCGTGGGCGGCCTATCAAGCTGCCAACCATGCCGCGTTGTCGGCCTAAAGCAGAAGGTGGCTGCACTGGTGCTCCTGTATATCGCCGTCGCAGGCGTGGGTGAGATACGGGCATGTGGGATAGCATTGAGGGGGTGGGAATCGACTTATGAAGGAAGGTATGAGTTGGGCATGACAATCAAAAACTTCGAGAAGTCTCTTTACAGATAATAACCTGAGGTAAACAATAATAGTCCGGGTGCCCGGATATCTCGAGGCGGTCGGGTGTCGAGAAAGGGAATTCCGCGCATGACGAACTCTATTTCGACACGTGTGAGGCACAGCCGGGATGCGCCCGCAAAGGAGCCGGAAGATGACCAGCAAAGTGGCGTCTAAGTCCCGCGCTGGCTTGCAGCGACTTGCAGGCCATCCCTGGCCGCGCGACCACATTCCAGCTGACGCGGGGCGAGGCGCGAGGCAGATGACCGACGTTGTCCGGCTGAAAGACGTGGTTGAAGTGGTGGGCGCAAATGGAGAACTGGATGCGCGACGCTGACGAAAACACCAGACCTTCGGCGGATCCAGCAGTCAGCGCTCGTGATGACACGACAGGCTCGCCTCCACGCCACCCGTACCCGTTGTCGCCGGCGACGACAAACGCAGACGTGAAGACAGGGTGTGAGCGGCCGCTCCGGGCTCATCATGCTTCCGCAACAAGAGCCGGCTTCTCAAGCGCCTGTCAACAAGCGTGCAGATTTCGAAGCGCGCCTATAAACCGTGCGCCTTGCGGAGGATGCAGCGTGACCGCCCCCATCATTATTGTCATCGCCCACCGATATCCCAACTCTAATGAGGCAAGTGAGCAGTCAACGGCGTGAGATGGTCGAAGGGGCTTCGTAAAGGAGTGATCTCCGTGAGTCCGTTGCATCCCACGCCGAGGTGATGAGTACTGGACCGAGGCGTTTTCCGCATCGTTTGCAACCGGACCAAGTTTGGGGAGGGGGTGACACGGCTTCTATAACACGGCACACACCTTCGGGGAGATCGGAAGGGACAGAGGCCCTGGTCGTGAACCCCCAGCTAATGACGGTGTTGTGTCGGTGAAGTTCCTCCTCTTTGGCCCAGATGGAACAAGTGGCAGCCCGTGTCTGTAGGCGAGGCGAGGGATCCGAATCGTCAAGTCCCGGGGCCCAATGCTTTGCGGAAGCGTGGAGAGACGTTCCGCCAGTGCACCAGTAACCCGTCGACCGGCAGCCCTGTTTGTGATGTCGGGCGTGGCATGCCGCCGGGCGCACGTAAGACAGACCCGGAGGTGGGCAGCGCTTTATAGGTATCTATGTAGACGCAGTCGCCGTCGCAGTAGTCTCACCCGTCCTCGCCGCCGTGACAAAGACAGCCCGGTCTCTCCACTCCACTCCACGACACGCTCACTCTGCTCCACTGCTCGCTACTACTACCTGATTACCTTATACCGTCCGTCTCTAAAACCCTCTCGCCGCCCAACTGACTGAGTTTGCCCTGCTCCACACTAGTAACGTGTATACCTCCTCGTGACCGGCCGACCGAAACAGCCGGTCGATGCAGCCGAAAGTACAAAGAACTTGCATGCCGTCCGCCTGACGACACGCCGATCCCACGCAAACCGACCGCAAGCGGATTCCCGTCTGATATTGTGTTTGTTAACAACACCCTCGCTCGCTCTTTGCGCGCGCGCAACCTTACCACACACGCCAAAATGCCTTTCCGACCCGAACACTCGCTATTGCGAGTAGAAGTGCCGGCGCTGCACACCATCGACACGGCTTCCGTTGAGAGCCTGTTTGGCATGGTTCGTCAAAGCGGAAGGATCGTCGGCAACGAGCTTCACCACTAACTTTCGCCGCTCAATAGTGGTCCCTCTTCTCCAAAACATCGCACGCCATGGAGGATGGTAAGCGGTTAGAAAACCTCAGCTGGAGGCTATGGAACCGCGAAACCTTCTGCTGCGCGCCAGAATCGCAGGCGAGATCGCTGGTCTCGCTTCGACCGAAAGCAGCCGCGACCAGCATTCCGATGCCCGCCCTTTCCACCTCCCTCGAGAGCGCTGTCTCCGACGACTTCGAAGACGACGACTCGTCATCCTCACCCGGCACATGCATACCCAAAGCGCGGCCGGAATTTCGAAGAGTAGACTCCAGCAGCAGTACCAGCCGAGGCCGCGAGAAGCACATCACACCTATCGACCTGGAGAAGATTGTCATCTCCATCAAAGAGACGCAGGATATTGAGCCGATTGAACTCCCGATGTCTGCCCCAACGACTAAAGTCATCGGCCCACCCACCGCGTGTCTAGCTGCGAGTGCTCCACAAAAGCGTTTGAATCCCGTCCAACCTTCACCACCAGTTGAAGAATATGCCACACCACAAATGGACGCCTCGCGGTCCACTCTTGACTCTTTCGCATCGACCGTCGACACCGATGCATCGGATTCCATTGAATTGAACCGTGTGGCCTCCGAGGAGAGCTCCAACACCGAGATGAGCACGCACAGCATCGTGCGTGGCTTCAACCCGGCCGGTGCACCATCATCCTACCGTTCTCAAACACACCTCGCCGTACACGCGCAGCCGACACCCATCCTGAAGACGTCGGCGCAATACCAGCAGGCGCAAGCATCACTTCCGAAGAAAAAGAAAGGCCCCATGTTCACGATCGGCACATCATCAGGCGAGGAGGAGAGCTCGCTGGAGACGCGGTATAAGAGCTCGTTGTCGGCGAGCCTGAAGCGGTCAGATGGAAGCGATAGCAGTGCCGGAGGAAAGAAGAAGACGACATTCAAGGAAGAGGTTGCTGTCGGGAGAGCCGCCGCGGACAACGCCGTGTATTCCGACGAGGAAGACGACGAGATATCGGAAAGCGCGATTGAGGATGACGATGACTCGTCTGACTGGGAAGACTCTGACGACCAGAGCGGTCCGTCCTCCGTCAACGAGCATCCCATGTTCCAGCGGGTAGACTCACGACCGAACCTGACCTCGCGACGGTCCCTACTTACCACTCTTATGCACGAACCGGACCGCGCGAAAGCATTACAGAACGCCGCCTCGCGATCGACACCCGCGCTTCGCAGATCACGATCATCCACCCCGAACGGGCCGTCCGTCGCAACTTCGCCTGAACCGGGAGCGCATCTCACATTACCTGGACAATCGACGCATTCGAGACCCATCATCATGACCACGTCGAATACGCACCACCAGCAGCAACTTGCGCTCTCGCCGCGAACAACGCGGCGTAACATGCTCTCCACCGAGCTGACGGAATCGCTCCGGAAGAACCTGCTCTGGGAGCGCCAGCACAAGAGCACAGGCAACCTGGCTGCGATGCAAAGGCGACATACCGCGCAAGACATGACGAAGCTGAAGCAGCACCCGGAGCCCGTGGCGCTCTCACACGACGACCGGACGAAGACCTTCACCAACGACTACTTCCACGCCGGGCTTCAGGAGTACCATACAAAAGGGTGGTAGACTCGACACCACCACCTCATCATCATCCATTTTTGATTTGACTTTCACGCGTTCCAAGCGAGGGGTTTGACGGGCCATAGAACACGATTACGGGCTTCCAGCGTATAAGGTCACTGGCTACTCGGCAGCATCCTCACGGAAGGGCGCCGAGGTATGAGATCTGGCGCACAAAGGGAGGCAGGGAGGGACTTTGTTACGGCGACTGTACGGGCGGGGCGGGGCGGGGCATACGGGAGGGGGCATACTTGAATTTTTCCATGATACCAGCATCGGCACTTTTTGGACAGACTATCACGGCCGACAAAGAGAGAGAGAGAGTGTGGCGGGACCGGGATCGCATGCTGCTCGGCGGGATCTGGTGGACCTTTTTTGTACCTTTATCAACATCACTACATATGCGAACTTTGTACTTTAGCGTGGCCTGCTAAGGGAGGGAGGGAGGGGTGCGAGGACGCTGGGGCACTGAGGTGGTGGTGGTGGAAGGTGCCCGTGGGAGGACAAGGGGCAGTAGTAAGAGAGAGAAGAGAGAGTAGCTGCTACTACTACCGCACCGCATATATTGCAAGGAGACAACGTCGGAGAGACGTGTTGATGCTTATTACACCACGCCTTACCGCTCGCCCCAGTGTTTATTGTTGTTGCTCTCGACTTCACTTACCTTACTGTCGCACGTCGATATTCTACTGCAGGTCATTCGCGGCGGAGACAGAGATAAGGCAGAGTAATGAGGCCTCCCCTCCTCCATACAGTACATGTAGTAGTAGCAAGAAGATGCATGTGAGAACTGACAACACAGACCGCCATTCTGACTCACCCTCACCCGCACACACACACCCAAGACTAATGAGAGATATGGCTGGTCGGGAGTTGCTCGCTGCAGACACGCTTCTGCATGACATGCATATAGTACATTAGATGCGGAGGTACGCGAGCACACCCTCGCACACCTCATGCGCTGCCCGTGTACATGTAGATGTACTGTATACATGCACTGTTGGGTCCTTCATCTCCAACCACGACCTCCGTCCCGTCATATGGTGCTATCTCGACTTGAAGAAGCTGTTGCGAGGACGGAGCTGGCGGCGGCGGTGACGCGCAATCGCCTCTCACCGTCTGGCAGATACGAAGGCTCTTCCATACTAGTATAGCTAGGAGGACCCCTCGTGCTCTCTCCACATCTACCGTACTCAACCGTTCTGTCTGTGAGAGGGTCGTCGTGTCGTCGGGGCTTATTACCCAGCCAGACTCCACATGGGATGATGGGACTCTGGCCGGCCCAGACCGGGTGACTGTGAAAGAGTGGAGTCGAGAAGACAGACGGACCCGTACAGTAAGTAGCTAGGTAATGTTTTTTACTCCACCAAGCCCTGAGATGAGTTCGGCACGATCTTCCTCTTTTTCTTCTTCTTCTTCTTCTTCTTCTACGGGTCAACGCTAGAAGGTGTTCTGTCGGGGAGTGCCGGCACTTTTTGCTTGTGGGGCGGGGACGGTGTCGTGCTCGGGTCGAGAGGTTCTCTGCGCTTGAAGACGGCTGTCGGCGGTAACGAGCGGGCATCGCTCTACGGCGTCGCAGCCGTGGCCGTGGACCAGCCTGATCAAGTCACTTGACTTCGACTTGTTACAGTTTGTTCATCAGCAGGTTGTCGTCGTCGTCGTCGGCGGGCCGTCTGCGCCACTGCGGTGGCGGTTCTGGAAAATTCCCCATCGTGCATGTGACCACGTCCGACTGAGGCAACTACGGACGTCAGCCCACAAGTCACTTGACATGATTTGGCCCAGCATACCACATGTATATCGCACGGCCGAGCGAGGATGGCGCTACATGAAGATGGTACGCTGATGAAGCAGACCGACGAGGATGGTATGCCGTCGAGCCATACGGTCCTCTTGCGCATGCCCTTCTAATCCTCATACCTACAGTGAGCCTCGACTCACCTGGTACCGGCCATGCAGCTTCAACAGCAGCAGCCCCAAGCCGGCCGAAGAGACAGCAAGTCTGCCGTTTCTACAAGACGAAGAATGGTAGGCATATCCTCCCATCCCGGTCTGCCCGTGGAGCACGCCTGTTGTGTGGCGGCATCGAACCTTTTCCTAGCGACGACACGTCGCATCCTCCTGTGCCTGATTTGACAAAAATATACCACAGGATGCAGAGCCGGCGCAGATTGTCGCTTCTACCACCCACCGGCAAATGACGTTCTCACAAGCCGGCCAGAGGCTAGCGAGGCAGCTCAAGAATCTGCCACGGCTACCCATGAGCCCGCAGCAAACCAGCAACGTGCTTCCCTGCCGACAGCCCGGCCGGATCGAGTGGTTTCACGCCCGACTCCACGAGCACAAGCAGACGATCCTCGCGCCTTCCAAATCGGGCAGATACAGCGGCGTTTCAAGCCTGAGGTCACGGAGAGCAGTGAAGCTTCCGCTTACACGTTTGGACTGAAGCCTTCGGACCCTGACTTTCCGTACGAGTAAGTCATGCCGACCGATGTTGCCTATGCTCCATGCACTACGCGAGATCGCCTTCGGACAATGGAGTGTTCATCCGCCGCTGCAATCGGCTTCGAGACTGGATCAAGGTGGTCTGGAAAGGCATGCCGGGAAGGTTTGCCGTTCAAGAACCTCGCTAACCTTGCCCCCCTCTTGTTGTAGAATTGAATCGCTGCAATGTGTCTTGACTGTGCCGAAGACCTACCCTCTCTCAGGGAGGCCAAGGCTACAAGTTACGAATAACGACATCCCGCGCGGCTTTCAGATCAACATTGAGCGAGGATTCGATCTCATTGCCTCGAGCAACCCGGAGGCGACTTTGCTTGCACTTGTAAACCGGCTGGACAGACAGCTTGAGACGATCCTCGCAGGCCGCATGGCTGACACAATCAAGATTGTCGCCAACAAAGGGCCAGTAGCCAAGCCGAAAGAGGCTTCAGCGGATGTGGCAACCTTGCCGGAGCACTTGACACCGCAAGCTTCCCAATCTCCAGCACCTTTACCGCCGAGCGAGGACGAAATCAGGGTGGCTGAGAGCAAACGCCAACAACACACTCGCCAGCTGGAGGCCCGGTTCGGCAGGCTGCAAGCCTTTTTCAAATCCTCCGATGGCCTGACATACACGCTGCCGTTGGACTCGCCGAAGAGGACGACATGGCCTGCATCATTGCAAGGGGTCAGATCAGTCACATTGCACGTACCTCGCCGCTACCCGATACAAGCGGCATCCATCCATCTTGACGTGGACAGCGAAGAGGGCAGATTGGTGGAAGATGCGATCAGCAGACTTCCGGAGACCTTGCACGAACCTACCTTGACGCAGCTTGCAAATCATCTGACGCAGCATCTCCATGAGATGGCGATCAACAAACAACCTCCGACACCTCAACCCCTACCGCCAATTGAGAAAGGTATACCAGAGATCCTGCAGCAGCCAAAGCTCGATGCTCCCACGGTGCTTGCGAAAAACACTGTATCCGATGACAAGCAACACATCCACATCATACCAAGACCTCCAGAATGGGCCCAACAGCAGGACGACGACGACGACGACAAGAGTGCAAGCGAGAGCAGTAGCGCCGATGACAGTTCATCGGATGAAGCTGAAGCGGAGTTCCCTCAAGCAGAGGCCGAAATGAACAGCGGCGCTTCTGCGCCGCAAGAGCGAGGCGTCTTACTCTCGTTTCCGCACGCTGAGATCTACGGCATCGAGCTCCTCGAGCTTACCTCGCTCAACATCACGGTGAAATGCGAACGCTGCAAAGACACCATGGACGTGCAGCGGTTGCGAAACGCTGCCGGGAACGGGCCCGAGATGCGGCAGGAGACTTGTAAGAAATGCGCGAGTGGGCTTGCGGTCGGCTTCAGAGCGGACCTGATACATGTCCACTCTGCACGAGCAGGATATCTGGACCTCGATGGGTGTACAGTTATTGATATGCTGCCGAGGTAACGCCTTCTCTCCCCGTTGTTCCATCAACCGCGATGATCCCATGCAGCTGCGTCTGCAAGCTATCATATCGCAGAGATGCAAACCTTGTGGGCGTGTTGTTCTCGCTGACTGTTGTCTCAGCAACTTCATCCCGACCTGCAGCGAATGCTCCACGGCTTATCCTGCACCGGGAGTGACAGCTGTAAGAGGCGACTCCTCATTTGCGATTTGCAGAGAGTGCCACCACAAGATGAGTACGTCCACTTTACGGCGGTTTCGCACGGCACACCTCTTAGGACCACTGGGCGTCCGTGTACTGCCTCGCTTAGCCCGGGTACCACGCTACAGTGGTCCGGAGAGGGGCGTCTCGCCAGGTACGGCGCTGGGGGGATCTTTGCTAATCGATCCAGCTTTCCGCATACCGGAGGTCAAGTTCCTGCAAGTCAGCGCTTCGGCTAGTAAGTCACCAAACAATGCGACGACTTTGCTATGAGATTACAGGTCCGCTAACAATCGCTCGAACAGTCCGCGCCAGCAAGGCACCGGGACGCAAGAAGGTACGCTCTTTGTCAATGAACCAACGACTAGGGCTGCAATGAGTGCAGAGCACTCTTGGCCGCAAAGCCGAGTCTCACTCGGGACAGCTAGCTGACTATACGCGGCGACATCAGGCCAAAGAGAACCTCGGCATAACCGCAGGCTCCGAGCTGCCCCGGCGTGGGAGATGCAAGCACTACTCCAAGAGCTATCGCTGGTTCAGATTCTCCTGCTGCTCCAAGGTCTTCCCCTGCGATCGATGCCACGACGAAGAGACGGACCACCCGAACGAGCATGCCAATCGCATGTTGTGTGGCTACTGCTCGAGAGAGCAGAATTTCAGGCCCGAGGATTGCGGGATATGCCACGCTGTCTTGATCGGCAAGCGCGGGCGTGGCTTTTGGGAGGGCGGGAAAGGTATCGATGCGTGGGCGAGCTGCATACAATTTGGTTTCCCGGCTGACGATGGCTCATAGGCACCAGAGACCCGACTCGGATGAGCAAGAAAGGTCGGTTGCTTCCGTTACCACTGAACGAATGCCACACGTTCGGACACTGATAAAATTGCAGACCCAAGAAAGTACAAGCGAAGACCCGGGACGAAGCCGAAGACGTAGATTAGTATCTGTCTGGGCTCGGAGTCGCGAGCAAGCCTGGCTGCAAGGTACATGTTCTACGTACGAAACGGAAAATGCTGTCGTAAATATGGTCTTTTCGACACCAACACCGGTCTCCGCCTCATACTACGCTTTTGACGGGTCTTGCAAGGCCCGAGCACTCCTCTCTAAGTGACCGAGATGGAGTAGGCACTGGTGGTGAGCTTCGCATTGCTACCAGTGAAAACTTCGCTACCAGCCTGAATGACTTGGAGGTAGAGGCTGGACGAGAACCCATTGCTGGCATAGTTGATCTCGAGGTACTTGTAGAAGTCGAGCTATGCAAGCCGGTTAGCCAACGGGAACTCTCGGCACGCCAACGAGCACATCTTTCTCCCACACTCACCAGGTTGCCGCTGAAGCTCGTCGCAGCACGGCTGTGAGCCACGAAGCTGTAGACTTTCACGTTGCCGTTGAGACCGTAGGCCAGGTCGAAGGCTACCCCGTCGATCGTCATGGTGGCGATGGGCGTGAAGGGGTAGCCGTTGGCGGACAAGGGGGAGATACCGCCGTACAGGCCCAGCCAGATCATCACTTCGAAGGTGTTGGCACCGGACGGCGAGCTGCCGACGAAGGTGTCGTAGGCGACTGGAGATCCGAATCAGCAAATACGACACCAACAATACCCGAGACCGTCATGCTCCCATCAACGCACCATTAGCCGCCAGGCTCGTGCCGGTGTAACTCCACTTCCAGGTCGTCGGAATGGAGGTATACTGGCTCAACTTCTTCTGCGTGAAGCTGGTCTGCACATTGGTGTAGCTCTTGACCTGCGTCGCGGTGCCGGCCCACGACCACGTGGTATCCCAGGCGATGGTGCTGCCGGAGACGGAGTCGATCTCGGAGCACTGGGAGCCGGTGCCGGAGCTCCAGCCCCAGCCGTTGGTGCTGAGGGTGTAGCCGCCGCTCTGCTGGGACTGGTACTGGCCGCACTGCTCCGTCGCGCGTTCTTCCAGGGTTGGGGAAGGGGTTGGGGCGGCTAGGGTGGTGCCTAGGAATAGGAGGGGGGTGAACCACTGCATGGTTGATTGCTTGGGTCAGGAGACCTGTTTTGAGTAAGGGTGGCAGGAAGGTGCAGTGAGTGGATTGGTTTCAGACTGGGGACTTTCTGTATGGACGTCGCCTCTTTATACCCTCACGAAGCTGACGTACGGTCGGGTACGGAGGCCACTCCGGCGAACTCGCTGCACTCGCCGCAATACAACACACGCCGACAGCATCGACGGCGACCCTGCAAATGCCTGGAGCGGGCCGTGGCGTTGCACAGATGCTGTCATTCGGAGGCGAAGGGCATAGTCCTGTTCTCGTCGAGATTTCCGGCCTGATTGCTCAGCTCGGCAGTGGTCTGTTGGAGCGTCATGGCGTCGAGCCAGACTCGTCAGAGCTGCAGAATGGGGGGGTTTTGCCTATTGGAAGCTGCAGTTCTGCGAGGCTGTTGACCCCTTTCCGGCCAGCAATCTGCGAGTGAACAGGCAGAAGCGAAGGGCCTGATGTACCGTACCCGTCGCCACACACGTAGCAGGCTGTCTGC
>NAJQ01000561.1:0-19808 GCA_005059865.1 Friedmanniomyces simplex
ATGTTCACCTTCCACAATACGTTCGACAGTGTCAACTGCATCGAGTTCTCCGATGACAACACTCTGGCCGCAATCGGCACGGCAGAGTCGTACATTCGCGTATGGTCGCTCGACAACCGCGCGCTCACTTCACCACAAGATCCGCCAGGCTTCCAAGCTTCATCATCACGACGACTTATCGGCCACTCGGGGCCTGTATACGCTCTGTCCTTTTCACCCTCCGCTGCCATCCCTGCGCCACCCACGAACGGGCACACAGACCACCCCACCTCGCCAGACTCCCACCCGCGGTACATGCTCTCCTGCTCCGCTGACACCACCATCCGCCTATGGTCACTCGATACCTGGACCAACCTCGTCGTCTACCGCTCACACAACAGCCCAGTATGGGACGTCCGTTTCTGCCCGCACGGCCACTACTTCGCCTCCGCCTCCGCCGACCGGACCGCAAGACTCTGGAGTACACCACAGATCGCACCCCTGCGCATCTTCGCGGGCCACGACTCGGACGTCGAAACGGTAGCCTGGCACCCCAACGGCGCGTACGTCTTCACGGGAGCTGGCGTGGGCGACAAGACGATCCGGATGTGGAGTATCGCCCAAGGCACACAAGCAAGGATCTTCACCGGTCATGCCGGGAATATCACTGCCATCGCTTGTGCGCCGAACGGGCACGTCGTCGCGAGCGCGGACGACAAGGGCGTCATCATCCTCTGGGACCTACGCACGGGGAGGCTGGTGAAGCGCATGCGCGGCCATGGCGCCGGCGGGATCTGGTCGCTTGACTGGTCCGTCGAGAGCACCGTGCTCGTCTCCGGGGGCGCGGACAATTCGGTCCGGGTGTGGGATGTGCAGCCTAGCAAGGAGACGCACCCCAAGGTCAACGGCGAGAATGGTGGGGTCGCCAAGATCGATGGCGCGACGGCGGATGGAGGCGCGGCGGCGGGGAAGGTGGCGAAGGCGAAGGGAAGGGAGCAGTCGACGGCGGATATGATTTCGGATTTCAAGACGAAGAAGAGTCCGGTGTATAAGGTGCGGTTTACGCAGATGAACTTGGTGGTGGCGGGGGGCGCGTACTTGCCGTGAAGATTGGTTTGGGCTAGGTTTGTGAGGTTAGCGTGGCGTTGGACATATGAGTTGGGAGATTGGTAGCCGCAGAGGCCTACGTGATTGCGTGGGAGGGCACGGAACTTGGAGTGGTCATCTACGAATGTGCTCCGCTCTCCTCCCTGAACCTCAGGACTGCATCACAACGTAACGCACGCTGCGTGAGGTTCGGTTGAAGAGGGTAGAAGGCAAAACCCCCGAACATCGTGAGACATTCACCCGCACCCGAATCATTCTGCCTCGTGTGTTGCAAAGTTGCTGCTCACGCGTGCTTTTTGACTCCGCATGTCGCACAAACGCACGGTCCCGCTGCACCGTTTGGGCCACCTGCCTGCGCCGGGAAGTGCAAGCACCTACAAACAACCTCGCTACCGTAACAACACTCGACTGCTCTCGCACACTCGAATTGAAGGTGACATCCTCAACGCAAACCTGTGGAACAACCACGCCAGCGATGAAGAGCCTCACCGCACTCCTGGTCGCCGTGCTCGCCTCGGTCTTGATCACGTCGGCTGAGGACACCGACGTCAAGCAGAAAGTCCCAGAGACGCCCACGATTCTACAGGACCCGTTACTCCACATCGGTTTCGCTTGCAACGACGTCAGCAAGTGGACGGAGCAAGCTGCCAAAGACGTCAAGGGCGAGCTCGACAAAGTCGATCTAGGTGATGCTGGCAAATGGCTCGATCAAGCTGGCAAAGACATCGGGGCATGGACGCAGCAAGCCGCCAAGGATGTCAAGGGCGAGCTCGATAAGATCGACTTGGGCGACGCCGGCCAATGGCTTGACCAAGCGGGCAGAGACATCGTCTCCTGGACGAAGCAGGCATTGCGCGATATCAGAGCCGAGACGGACAAGATCGACATGACGGGCGCCAGCGAGTGGATCCGCGGAGCTGCACGGGATATCCAGCAAGCCCTCGAGGGCATGGACTCCGACGGTTTCCCGGGCTGGCTCAGACAAGCGACGAGAGACATCGGCGTTCAGACCGCACTGGAGGACCTGCAGTATGTCAAGCTCGAAGAGCTGCCCACGGAAGCCTGGGAGTACATCCATGCCAATCCCGGCCAGACGGTATTCTACGTGGTGGGGGGCGTGGCTTTCATCGCCCCGGGAGTCGTGTACGGTCCGACGATCTTGGGGACTCCCAGGTTCGGTGCCAACGGTGTTCGCGCGGGTATGTACCTTCATTCCCAACGCTTTGACAAAACGTACACCTTTGCTGACGTTGACTAGCTTCAATTGCGGCCAATACGCAAAAGGTTTTCGGCGGATTTGTTTCGGCGGCTGGCTGGTTCGCTCACCTCACGAGCGCGGGAGCGGGGGGGTATGGTGCGGGACTGCTACATGGTGTGACAAGGCTGGGTGCGGTGGCGGTTGGCGCGGTCAAGGCGGGGATAGATCGGGCTCAGAATGCGACGTCGCAGCGCCCAGAGGTGTGAGTTCCCGAGGTCAACCTAGTACTAACGAACTGCGCAAAACGGCAACCTTCAAGCACCTCGTGGCGACACTGTTATTTATACTCACGCTGCTCATCCTTACGCTCGCTTATCCCGACTGTGCTCACCCCTTCAGCCGACGGATACTTGCAGTCCTCGCCTCCTACCCTAGATAGGCTCGCAACTTCAGCGACGATGGGAGGCGAGCTATCAAGGCCATAGAGACCGCACTGCAGGGGATCACTCTGGAGGAATGCTTCATGGGCTGGCTTTCCATGGGGACCCCAGAACCGGTAGGAGGAGTGCAGCGTGTTCCGGTGGTCGTCTAAAGTGTATGGGGGAGCCCGCTATTGAGCGTGGCCTACATGTAGTATAGACTGCCGCGAAAATATCAAGTGTAGAGTGAAGTCAAGTGGAGTTCCCCGCCAAGCCTTCTTCGGCGTTGCTTGAGCGATCGGCGGCCGGGGTCTGCTGCGGGCCGTGACATATTCATTGTGCTGGCCAGCATTCACCGTCTGCGGTAACGTGCATGTCGGTCGGTGTGGTGAATACGGGCTTGTCCTTCGACGTCCAACATCACCTCAGAACGCCTACAATAACCCGGGGAGATACCAGTCCCATGGAGGAAGAGCAGCGAGACGGCGACGGAGCTAAGCTGAGCTGAGCTGGAGGCCGAGAGCAAAGAACAGCATGGAGGCGGCGGCGGCAGCGGCGTCGAACGTCCTGGCTGCCCCCTTCATCGAGGCCACACTCCCCGTAAGCTACGACGACGATGCACGGCATTATGCCATTCCGGCCAGCCAAGCCCCGAAGCCCGCCGCGAGCATGCCCCCACCGCCGGCAGCACCCCCCCTCATGCTGGACAGCAACCTGCGGGACGGCAAGACCCTGGGAACGAGGTTCCATGAGGACTGCTACGAGACGGACCTCCCCAGTCCGCGGTTGCGGTCGAGCCGGCTGTACAAGGGGAAAGGGAAGGATGCGGTTGCGATCGAGAAGGAGCAGAAGAAGCCGCTGCGGTTGCTGGACCTGCCTGTGGACATCCTCAAGGACATAGTCAAGGAGGTGACGCATACGAACGACTTGACGTCTCTCGCGTTGTGTCATAGTGCGCTCCACCGCCTTGCGATCCCGCACATATACTCGCGCTTCGACATCGTATGGCCGGACACCAGTATCCACTCTGAGCCTCGCTCCGGCGTCGATGCGCTCACCTATGGTCTGGCGACTCTGGTCATGGCAGAGGAGATCTTTGGTGAAGCGCCCAATCAGCGACAGCATGCGGACAACAACCGCTTTGTCAGGAGTGGTCGCGGCAAAGCTACGGAGATGCAAGTCAGGCGGAGGAGAGGCAACCACTATGCTCAGTTCACACGGAAGTTCTCGCTTGGAAATGGACCGACAGACTGGGTGCAGGAGTACCTGATCACGAAGGAAAGTGGGAAGATGCTTGGCACGCTGGTCGCTCTTGCTGTGGCTCGGATGCGCACGCTCGAGACCTTCATCTGGGACATGCCGACCGGGATACTGCGCGACGTTTGGCTGGCGTTGTCTTCTCTGGAAGACCGCGACGACGACAGGCCGTGCAGACTGGAGAAGGTGTGGGTCCGATGGCACAATAATTCCTCGAGCGACGCGCCAAACCTTCCGAACCCTGTGCCACCGCCTCCGCCAGCAATGATGCACTTGAATGGTATGATACCGGCGCCGCTGCAGTCGAGCAGCGGGCAGGCGGCAGGTTCCGCGATGCTTTCCGCCATGTACCCAACAGCGCTTGATCGTGTCGAGCACCCTTCTTTCTCGGTCTTGCCGGCACTGAAGAGCCTCAGCGTGCTCGACATTGACGAGCTAGCCTATCTCGACGAGATGGCAGTGCTGATCGGTCGCTCTCTGGACAAGCTGCGCGAATTGCGGGTAGGCATCGCTCGACACGCCCCGAGCCGTGGCTGGGTCACTGTCTGGGAAGGCGACGAGCTGCCGCAGGTCGATCACCACTACCCCACCGCTGGCTCGATTACCATCGGCGAGAAGAGGAACGGCGGTGTACTCGGGGCGCTGACGGGCTTTGTGTGCGACATGAGGAGACCGAAGCTGGCACTGTCCGAGCGGATACGGCGGCCCAAGCCCACGAGAGCGCCTCCGCCGTCTCCTGAGTCGCAGCCTAGCCTCGCAGAAGTGAACCCAATCGTGGCTGCACTTGATGCCGTTACTGGGACGGATGTTGTAGGAATGACGCCAGAGGACGCCGAAAGCGAAGAAGCACCTGGCAGCATATTTGGCGGCGCCCGGTCGACGCCTCGCGAAGAGAAGCTCACACCCGAGGCTGCCTACTTGTCAGATCCGCTCCTTGCCGTGAGTCGCCAAGCTAGCCCGGAGCCTACTACGCCTCCAGAGACGCCACCGGACTTGCCCATTCTTACACCAGAAGTCCCGGAATCGGTATGTTCTGACCTTCAAAGTGACGAGCCCCCGCCTCTCAACGGCATGCTACGTCTCGAAAGCCTCGAATTGGAGCGCGTGCCACTCTCTATACCAGTGCTGCAAAGAGCCATCGACTGGACACGCCTCACATCACTCACACTCTTGCATTGCGAAAACCACGAGCAGCTGTGGAAGACCCTCCGGCGAACCTTCGCGCCTGTACCGAAATCGCCGATGTATCCGCAGCCCCGGCGGACATCGACGTCGACTCCACGCAAAGGCGGCAAACCCTCTGTATCTGGCCACGAGGTGGAGCTCGAGTACACCTTGAAGCTGAAGAAGATACACACCAACACGGTCTCACCCGCACTATTGTCATTTCTCAAGGAGACCCTTGCACCGAATAGTCTCGAAGTGCTTTTCCTACAGGAAGCGCGCAGTTACTCCTCCTCGGTCACTGTCGACTTGATCTACCGAGGTCCCATCAAGCGGCACCGCGGCAGCCTCAAGAAAGTGCTCCTTGACAGCTCCGAGAAGGGCCTTGACGGACTGCCGACGAACTCGAGCAGATGGCGCCGCTGGATGCTCAGCCGAGAAGTCCTCGCTTTCATGTGTAGTAGTAAGATGCCGGCGCTGAGGGAGCTGGGCATGGCGCTTGATTATCGGGATTGGGTAAGAAGTCTACACACCACCCACACCTGCCCTTCGTCTAAAGCTGACCATCATTTGTAGCACTTCTTCCTCCAACACCTCCCCTACGCCCCCCACCTCCGCTCCCTCTACATCCCTTTCCTCGCCGACCACATCCACGGCACCAACGTTGACCCCAAGGAGCTCGCGGCGCAGATCGTCGACGTCGTCGTCCTGCGACCCGAAGTCGAACTGTGCTATATGGGCATCGCGAATAAATGCTACGAGATCCTCGAGAACAACAAGCACGACTGGGACGGGCGGCCGGAGTCGCATCTAGGTATGGCGGGCGGCGGAGCTATGATGGACGATGCTGTGGGGAGTGATGCCGAGGAGGATGACGAGGATGAGGATGAGGATGGTGAGGAAGATGAAGAGGACGATGAGGTCGAGGAGGAGGGGGAGGGAGAGACGGAGAGTGATGACGATGACGACGAAGACGACGAAGCGGACGATAGCGATTCCGAGGCCGGCGGGCCGGAGCATGCGGCGCGGCTGCGTTTGAGGGAGATTTTGTTCTACGATGACAAGGTCGCTATTTTCAAGGCGAGGCATGGGCGGTTGTAGTTGATGATGTTCGCCACGTACCATGGGTGTCATTGGAGGGTATGGGGCGCTGCTTCTTCCTCAAAGCATGTGGTAACAAGGAGTCCTTTTGGGGGGTGGGGATGGCGTGCTCCGGGTTTTCTGCGTCACGATATCCCGATCTGCGATTGGTGGTGGTGAGGGAGGTTTTAGTTCAAGTGTATGTAGTCGTAACAGCAATATGCCGAGCATACCAGACATAATACGCGGCCGTTCTTTCCTCTCGCCATTGAGCTCACGGATTACAGGGCTAGCGCAACCAAACCAACTGCAGCGGTAATGAAGACTGCCGCCTTGCCAGCGCTGATCTTTGAGCCAGCACTCGCAGAGCTGCTGCTGCTCGAAGCTGAAGCCGAGCCTGAAGCTGAAGCTGAAAGAGTACCAGATCCACCAGCGCTTGCTGTGCCGGAAGGGCTCTGACTCGCACCCCCCGTCCCGGACCCACCAGTAATCGTCGTCACCACGCTCTGCCCCCCACCCGTCAACGGCGTCAGCGTCGACACCACCGTCTGCCCGCTACTAGAACTCATTGTCGTCATGGAGGCCGTGCTTCCCACCACGACACCACCCTCACCCGAGCCAGAGGAGGAGGAAGAATCAGAAACAGTAGACCACAATCCCGTCGTCGTGCTATCCACCAGACCGTTGAACCCTAGACTCACGGCGACGCCGTTGGGGAGGACGATGCCCGATTGTCGCCACGTCAGGGTCGTGCCGTCCAGGACTGCGAGGCCGGTGGTTTCGGGGACGGCGGTGGCGGTTAGGGTTGTTTGGGGGGCGGGGAGGATGGCGATGACGGCGAGGCCCGGTGTTGAGGTTGTTGAGGTGGTGGAGATTGTTGATGAGGGTAGGGCGGCCATGGTGCGGAACAGTTTATCGAGGTGGGTCTCACCCGTTGTGTGGCGGACTTGGGGGGGTGGGGGGGAGGGATACTGAGTGGATGTTCTCGATAGCCTGATGTAGGAGATTGTTTGGCGGCTGTGGAGGCGGTGGAGGTCAGAGCGGCGGCTACTACTGCTACTATAAGACGATGATGATCACTCTCTTGCCTGTCGCAGGCGTGGCCACGAGGCTCTACAGCGTAGGAGGTACATGAGACAACCAACTCCGCAGGATTGGGGGAGCTGACGACGCGGCCCTCGAGCTTATTGCGGTCGTCACGCGCCGGGGCGAGCTCGTGAGCGTCGACCGGTCGTCTGCGGTGCAACTACTGGGGTGCGCATTTACGGCGACCCACTGGGTAAAGGTTGCAATTGTGGTTGCAGGTAGGGTGAAGCAGGAAAGAAAGCTGAGAACTGTGAACGTGAAGTCGAAGCTGTCCGATTCCGGCTAGCACTACATTTTGTACAGCAGTATGCAGCCTGCACAACAACTAACACTTCATATCCACCCCCCTCCTCCTCTCGCCCTCCCTCCACTCAAACATAACCTGCGCCCCCACGAAGAGCGTAACACACGCCGCTAACAGGAACACCCTCCCACCCAGACTCCCTACAATCCCATCTACCAACCCTTTCAACCCGTCCAAACCCACTACGAAACCCACGAGATTCGCAGCCATCAGCATAAGAATATTGCACACCGCGCCCGCACCAGCAAGCCAGCGATACTGATTCGGCCTATCCCTCCACTTCTTCGCCGGAAACGCCATGCGCGCCAGCACCTCCGGGAGCACGAAAATCACGACCAACCACCCCCAGATCAGAAGCCGCAGGTTGATATCATGCCACAGCGCCACAAAGGTAAACACCGCCGCGTAATTGACCGCGGCCCGCACTTTTGAAACGCCGCCCTGTGACCCCCCGAGCGGAACGAAAATGTACCGCACGATCCAGCGGTTGAAGCTGCGATGCCAGCCGCGCCAGAAAGCGAGGACGGAGTAGTTGTCACTCATGCAGCGGACCATGTTCTCCGGCGGGTCGATCCCGTCGATCAGGCTCCAGAGGCGGAAGAAGCGCCAGGGGATGAGGAGTTTGAGCCAGATGATGTGGAGGTTGAAGTAGCCGAGCATGCTGAGCTGGAAGGGGGTGTAGGTGGTCCAGTCCGGGGAGCTCTTGGAGATGGCGACGGCGTAGAGGTGGTGCAGGACGAATTCCATGGTGAGGAGGCAGAGGAGGAAGCGGAGGGCGTAGGGGTAAGTGCGGGAGAGGGAGGTGGTGGGGAGGGGGTGGCGGGATTGGGAGATGTAGTCGTTGAAGTTTATGATGGGGCCCGTGAGGTAGAGGGGGGAGTAGAGGATGTAGGCCAGGTAGTTGGGGAAGGTGTAGTCGGTGGGGTGGGCGCCGAGGGAGACGCGGTCGCGTTCGGAGAGGGCGGTGGGGTCGAGGTTCTTCTTCTGAAGCGGATCAGCGGGTCGTGATTGGGTCGTATTGGTAGGGGTGAGGCTCACCTCGATGGGATTGCTTGCTCGTCGGTCTAGGCTCCATAGGTAGTCCATGTTGAAGGCAATCAGTCGCAGCACCGTAATATTGAACAAGACCTCCCATCTCGGGACCAAGCCGCCGAAGCTGTCGATCCACTCGCCCACTCCGGGATTGGACGTGGTGCTGCCCGCTTCCGAAGTCTGGGGTGGGAGGATCAAGGCAGCGATATTGGCAAACCGATAGCCGCCAGACAGCTCGTTTGCGAATAGAAGCGCAATGTTGAAGGTCCAGGTGGCGACTGCCACGTATTGCTTGGGCAGGGCAGTGGCGATTTGATAGTTGAGCCATAGAATTGTGAAGACCTTCAGCGCGGAGACACCGTGCAACGCAGTGATGAAAATGGCCGCAAAATTCAGGTCGTAGGTAATCCGCCGCTGCAGTCGTGCGTCTGCTGCCGCACCGTTTGCCTGGGTGGACGATAAGCCAGCGCTTCGATGATGCTCAGAGTTGACTACGCACCTTCTCCGGTTCCTGAGTGATACCGCCAGACGTCCACCGTTCGTACAGCCGTCTCAGCAACGGATGCAATATGAGCACGATGGCCATATAGGGGACATTGTCCCGGAAGCCACTATACTGAGCGTCTGAATTGTCGACTTTGCGGCCCGGAATCCAGCCATCTTCCAGCAAACCCTCGAACTTGGAGTAACCGGGGTGCTCCGGTCTGGAGACATCGTAGACGGACTTGAACATTAGGAAGGGGATGGTCAGGAAGAAGGCGTAGTAGAGGTAGTACTCCGGCGTGTTCCATCGTGAGGGGGGAGTGTTGGGGAGAGGCTCGCCGGTCTTGGAGGCGAAGCGGCTGTCGAGCGTCTCGACTTTATAGAGGTCGAGGAGTCTCATCGTGGCATCGTGTGTGTTTTGTATTTTGTCGGGCTGGGGCTGGAGTTGGTGAACGGCGCTCTTGACAGTCGGCCATATGTCGAGGCGTGGGTATACGAGTGCCACTACTTTCTCGTGACTGCTTCGCGTTTTCCGCAAAAACGCTTTCGACCACAATTGGGAACATCATTCGCATCGACACAGATGTAGCGACGGCGACACCTCCGCGCAACTGTCACGATGGCGTCCACCCTCCCGCCGACACAGCCGCCGCCCAAGGAAGACTACGGCGGCGACGAGATCAACGCGCTCGTCCTGGACGCCGGCAGCTACAGCATACGCGCCGGCTTCGCAGGCGAAGACACCCCCAAGTCCGTCGTGCCCAGCTACTATGGCCTCACTACCAAGGGCGAGCGGCTGTTCGGGGAGAATGCTGTCCACCTACCGCGCGGCGATATGGAGATCAAGAACCCGTACGATGCCGAAGGAGTGGTAGAAGACTGGGAGACGGCGTCGCGGTTATGGGAGTACAGCATCACATCCCGTCTGACTGGCGCGCGGCAGACACCGCCTTCGAGGAACGGGCTCAATGACGGTACGACGAAGGACGGCGACGGTGATGTGCCCGTGGAAGAAGACTTGGAGAAGATGGAGGAGGATGAGCGAGACCGTTCCTTGGAGGAGTATCCGCTGCTGATGAGCGAGCCGGGCTGGAACACGACCAAGGCACGAGAGCGGACGATCGAGATTGCCATGGAAGAGTGGGGCGTGCCGGCCTTTTTCCTGGCCAAGAACGGGCAGCTGGCGGCGTAGGTGAGGCCACGGTAATGAAGTTGATGAGAGTGCAGCTGACGAGGGCAATCAGGTATGGCAACGGTAAAGCCACAGCGCTTGTGGTAGATGTTGGCCATCAGAACACGTCAGTCACGGCGATATGGGAGGGTATGGTCCTACGGAAAAGTGAGTTGCCTGCTGTCTCTGTTTACCCAGCACCTACAATGATGATTCATATCATATCTCACGACGGTCGACATAGCCAATTGGCATTGATGAGATGGCTCCTGACCGAGCCTTTGATTCTGATACACAACACAACCCTGCTGTTCACAAATCACACCTCCCACGACTGCACCCACTGACCCCCCACACAGGCCTCATGCATAGCCCGCTCGCCGGCAGCTTCCTCAACGATCAAATCCGCATGATGTTCGCCAGCATGCAACCCTCCGTCCCACTAACTCCACACTACATGGTCAAATCCAAAGCGCCCGTCGACGCCGGCGTACCCAGCGCGGCAACCTACATGAACTACGCCGACCCCCCCAAAGAATCCTACCGAAATCTAGAAGAGGACCGCGTCCTGACCAGCTTCAAAGAAAGCGTGGTGCAAGCGTGGTCCGGCCCCGGCCGCCTCGACAGCAACCTCGAAGCCGTGAAGCTTAGTCCACCCCGCCCCTTTGAGATGCCCGACGGCTGGAACCAAGTCTTCGGCGCCGAGCGCTACCGCGTCGCGGAAGCCTACTTCGACACCAAGTCCGCCTACACCGATGCCGCGCACCCCGCCCCTCCCAACAGCGATGACAGCATCCCCTCGCTCGTGCACCGCGCGCTCAACAACTGCGACGTCGACACCCGCGCCGCTTTACTCGGGAATGTGATCCTGACGGGCGCGGGCTCGTTGATTGAGAAGCTGCCCGAGCGGCTGCAGGGGGATTTGCAGGTCATGTATCCCAATCCAAGGGTGCGCGTGCTGGCGAATGCGAGTAGTGTGGAGAGGAAGTATGGCGCGTGGATCGGAGGCAGTGTGTTGGCGAGTCTGGGCACGTTTCATCAGATGTGGATTAGTCGGGAGGAGTATAAGGAGTATGGGCCGAGTTTGGTGGAGAAGCGGTGCAAGTAGGGGGGTGCTACTGGGCAGAAAGGTGCGGCGGTGTTCTGGCGCAACGGGAGGGGGCTGGGGCAAGAACGAGGGAGCGTCTTCGCGGCTTGGTTGAGTGCTGCTTTCGGGGCTATTGCTTGCGCTCCGTAGCTGCAAATGATGACCACCAACACCATTTGACGGTCGCTGAGTTTCCAGGGTAACCTACAGCTTGTATTTCGGTATCAAGTCACAGCTGAGGGGAACAGATTGACGTCGTACTGTGGCTTTAATGTGAGCACCGAGCCATTCTACCAAGCAACCAACACTGCTGCGGGCTCCCTTACCCGAACTCCCATGCGGCAACGTACTCTATCTAAGCTCCACGGACGGTAGCATTGTGTGAGCTTGCCTTCGCCTCGATGAGCCTCTTCAGCTTACCGTTCTTACAGCAGGCCCGCTGCTTCCACTTACCACCCGCGCCGTCTACATGTCTCTGCCGAAATCGCTCGACCAGGTCTTCAGTCCCGTCAGGCTCGGGGAATTGCGGCCTGCCGTCTGATGCTAGGAAGTGCACCGCCGCGAAGTTGGCAATTGCCTGATCCAGCCAATCCTCGGCATCTTCCAACTCGAGACCCAGGTGGGTCGCGAGGTCCTGGTCGGAAGTATGCAAGGCGACAGCAAGGAAGACATCGTCCATGCCGCCGGATTCCCGACCTTCTAGCGTCTTACTTACCTCGAGCAAGCCGGCGTACGACTCTGGCGTCACGATGTCAAGTAGGAACCGCCGCTGCACCTCAGGATCCTCACCCGGACACGCCTCCTCCTCCCTCACCTGCACAGCAAACCGTCTCGCCGCCCCATCCCGCTCAAATCGTCCCAACCCCTCATCCACCGCCCGCTGCTCCTCCGTATAAGGCACCCCAGTAACGAACCAAGGATTAGCATCCGGTCTGCGCCTGTACTCCCCATTCCGCCTCAACAACTCCGCCTCCTCCGTCGGCCACCCCTCGCCCGCGTCCCGCTCAGGCCAGACAAGCAGTTTCCCGCCGCCACTTTGCGGCGCATACACGTATCAGTCTGGATAGAAAGCCCGCCCGCCCTCGTTGGCGCAGGAAGGGTGGTCCCACCAGTATTTTCCCTCTGGTTTCCCGTGGGTCTGTTAGTAGCCGGCTGAGGGGTAGCGGCGGTAGTTGTTGAAGTAGTGGCGGCGGACGGCGTCGCGCTCGCGGAAGGGGGTGTGGCAGAGGTTGCAGAGGTAGGGTTTGGCTTTGTTGGGGGGAGCGTAGGGGTATTTGTTTTTGATTGTGAGACGGTTCATGGTATGCAGGGGTGGTCTTCTCTAGTGCTTTCGGAGGCGTGCTTGTTACTGTTGCGGCCTGATGCAGGATCAGAGGGCGAAGTGGCAGGGTGATGGCACGAACAAGGGCGATCTAGCATTGGTCGTTGCTTGCTCACAGGCAGATGAGATGGATTGTTTGGCATCGTCCGTCGATCAACCGTTGAGGACGCATTTGCCAAGCTGTCAGAAAGTGTTCAGTCACAGCAAGAGCTACACCCCGTCAACGACCGGGTTTCAGAACACCCCTTTCGCATCCTACAATGCCTTCAGGCGCCTGATCTCCTCAATCTTCCCAGCCGGCCAGGTGGTAGGAAGATCGATCCCCTTCTACAAATTCGACGCACACGTAGGGACGCGGACTTTGCATCCTTTGGAGAATTGCGGGAGGCTACGGAGGTCGAGCATGATATCTGTCTGCCTGAACCTATAGATCGAAGCGAGGCATACCATATATGTATGATGAAGACAAGCTCACGAACCTGCTTCAGCGACGGAAAGCACACGTTGGTCGGCACACCACTGCCTGAGGTGTGCCCCAGGGGGCTCTCGGGCCCGTAGACTCTTTAGGAAGCGACTTGGCGGTGTGGTGCAGAAGGAGGTGCAGTATCTCGGTGTGTTTGTTAGCTGTGATCCGCAATCATCAGATATTTAACTTATTTATCAGTTGGTCCGTCTCCGACAACACTTCGTTCTCTCTTGAGACGGTGATGGCTGGATGCCATGAGCATTTCCCGTGTCTCAGCCGTCAAAAATCCCCTGAAAGAACAGGGCGAGCATCCTTGCTGCTGTCGGAGCTCTCGTTCAGAAGGCAAAGGATGCGTGAAAGGACCCGCAGTGGAGAGGAACACGCCGGCTTGGTTGCAAATCATTAGCATTACGCTACACGCCTCTACACCGCGCTCGCCAGAAGCCGAGAGACCTAGGGTATGCCCAGACCATTCAATGACGGCGACTCATCAGGTATCACTTCGCCGAACTCATCGTCTTACTCCGCAAAAACTCCTCCACCACCTTCCCATCCATCCCATCCACCGCCGGATCCGCCTTCTTCTCCCCCACCGGCAGCGACTCCTCCTCCTCCCCCACCTTGTCCCCTCCCATCCCCACCGCAGTCATCACAGTATGCGGTAGCGCCTTCGCCTGCTCCACCACCTGGCCCGCTAGGACCTGCGCCTGCTCGACATAACCGGGTTGCTGCGCGTCCTCATTGGGGTTGTGCATGGGATGTTCCTTCGGCGCCTGTCCGACCGTCTTCGGCTCCATGACGCCCACTTTCTCGCCCCCGCCGTCGACTCTGTGTGCGGGTGTGCCCGCTGCTAATTGGTCTTCCGCGTGTGTGCCCTGCTGCTGCTCGAAACGCGTGGCGCTCGTGCCCTGTCGCGCGTCGGCGGGTGGGTGCGAGAGGCCATTGGCGTCGTCGCGGTACGGGACCGTGTATGTGCCGGCACGACTGTACTCCTGCGACTTGGACTCCGGGTTCTTGCCCACGTTGAGGTTGGCGTCGGTGTTCATCTTGGGAGTTGCCGCCGTGGTCGCGATGCCGTTGGTTAATTGTCGCGCGGTGGGTGGGCGCGAGGGAGTCGGGGTGCTGGGGGTTGCTTCCTGTCTGGAAGCCTCCCGGTGCAGGACAGTCGACATATCCCGTCCCGGCGACAGCGCGAGCGTGGCCACGCCAGCTTGTGGATGCAGCCCCGCAATGACGCTGTTTCGCGGCTTGCCGTCTTCCGAGCCGATGGCCGTGGCAACCAGGTCGCCGTTGTCATCGTATTGCCATCGTATGGGTCCTTTGGGCAGTGTTCGGTGGCCTTTCTCGTGCACGTCGGTTTTCCATCGTAGGCTGTCGGCTATGCTGGGTTCCAGAAAGGGCATGTTCCCGAACGACCAGTCGAGGGTGCCGCCATACTTCTTGGGGATGTTGTCTCTATCGATGTACTTCTCAAGGGTGGAGAGCATGGTCTTATCATTGAGGATGAAGATCTTGGACTGCAGTTCCGTCGCTGTCAGCTGACGGCCGTCGACAGGTATTCACAGCACTTACGACTGTGATAGGATCGAACCACCGCTTCGCCCACTCCCAAACAGTGTTGAAGAAACCAGGCGCGCCAACAACAAAGATCCGGTCCAGCGTCTCGGGATAATGTGCCGTAGCCAGCGTCGACGCATCGCTCATATGGTTCCGCAAGCTCCAGAACTTCGCGAAGCTGACCTTGGAGATATCGACGATGTTATTACTCTGGCTGATGGGCGTCTCGGCATGCTGTCGATCCGGTATCGCAGAACACAATGGCAAGACGAAGCGACAGAGGTTCTCGTACAGGGCGAACAAGCGCAGCATCTTGCGCGGCGTCTGCGATTTGATCGATTGCTTTGCGTGCTTCACATCCTTGCCACTGTTGTGGGCATTGACGTCCTTGGCGTCGATGTGGTTGACTTCGTAGACGTACAGAGGTATGCCGCGCTTGTCCCTCCGTCCGGTCCATTGGGGATACAGTCGTCGGGTCTGGTCGTATTCCTCGATATCGATCGTCTCGTACAGGGTATCTAGCTGGTTCTCGTTGCGCCAATCCTCCGTGTCCTTGAACTGGCCGAACGCCTCCTGCGGGAGGAACTTCCGGGCTCGTAGATACCGCAGCAGCGTCTCGTCATCGTGAGAAGCGTGTGTCAGGCTGTCGGGCGAGGCCGGCGCATAGTAGCCCTTTTTCTCGCAAAGCTTCTTGAAGGCGTGGAGAGCGTTCTGCTGGTTCTCCGTGAGGTGTGCGACGTGACCGGTGGGCCACTACGGGGTCCGATCAGAGCTGTTTATGTGGTGTTTGCGTGGTACGGCGTACCTACTTGATATGACTCGACTCTTGTAACCGGTCCACCGTCCTGCCCTTGCTGTGGAGGGCTCATGATGCACTATGGGGAGCGGCGTACTTGGTATAGGGAAGCAGTGTGTTGAACAGACTACTCTGTACAGAACCAACTGAAATGATACATCGCGATCCCTCAGTTGCTACGCTTACATCATATACGGTCCTTCTGTTCGGCTTCGGACGGAAGCCAGTGCAGAATGCCAAGTCAGCTTGGCCTTCGCTTATGTCAGGATGGTCATGGTTCGTACACCGCGCTGCAGCGTGACTTCCGTCCGGTAGCTGATGAGGGATTGAATTGCGCTCTGTACACCGGTCAGGGTTTCCTCCGATCCACGGTTGTGAAACCACAATGTCTACATGTATTCATTTGATGAAAACACGGCTCCCGCACGGGCTCCCAGCTTCGACAGGGTCTATGTTGCCAGATTGAGAAGGTACAGCGGTACTTGGACCCTGCGTATTGATGCCTTAGGTTTCAAAGCTTGGCATATAAGCGTCACGTGCTGAAGTTTACCGTAGCCCCACGGTACAATGCCATCATCGTCAGAACGCTCAAGCTGTCATTGCGATATTGCAACGCCGTCGCTTGTGTTGAACTTCACCCTGAGAGAAATGATCCTGGTGCCTGCGGACCACCTATCAGCACGATCACGATGGACACCTCACGCTTGACCCGCCTCCCAGATGAGCTCCTCGAAGCGATTGTCTTCTACCTACCACCGCAGGAGACAGTAGCGTTTGGCGCGACCTGCAGGCGCAGCAATAAGATCACGTTCGAGCCGCTCGTATGGCGGGCACACTGCCTCCAGGAGTACCGACACTGGGAGGCGCGGCACGAGCTGAAGGAGAAGCTCACGCGACCCCCAGCCCAGACCAAGTGGCGGCTGCTGTTCAACGAACGCAGGCAGACGGACAAGAAGGCATTGGAGCTGTTTGATGCGCTACTTGACACGCAGCAGCATCGCCTGGAGAGGATGGAGAGGGTGGCGGCGATGGGGTACGATGCCAAGGATATGTTGCTGAAGCAGCGGGATCAAACGCCGGATGATGCGCTTGATGTGCTGGCGAGGAGATATCACGCAAACGCTTTACTGGGTTCCATGCACCGGACCACCGCGTTGGAGAAGTGGACTAGGCTGCAGAAGATGCAAATGGTGCGTTTAGAGGAGGTGCTAGGTGCGTATGATTTGTTCGTGCTGGCAGGCCGGAAAGGCGACCTGAGCGACATTGACCGGGAGCTGGATCGCGTGGCAGAGGGCGTCCGATCGCAGGACCCGGACTTCGACACATGGAGTGTGAGGCAGAAGGCTACGGAGATTGCACGTTGGCTGCGCATGCAGAACTTGGTGGGCAATCCGAGCGAGAACGACTACCATGCGCTTCGCAACAACTTCATCAGCATCGCGCTGTTCGACGAGCCGCATACGTCATTACCACTGCAGTCCGTGGCCATCTACTGCGCGGTGGCGAGGCGGCTGGGCGTCAATGCGAAGCCGTCCAACTACCCTCACCATGTACATGCCGTTATCGAAGCGTCAGCCGACACGACGCTCGACGGTGTGCCGCGCCCCAGCAGAGACATCGACTTCTCTAACCCTTCAGATGCCATGCACATGGACCCTTGGCGCTCCTCGACCGAAGTCCCAAGCCAGCAGCTGTCGACCCGGCTCTCCCAGATGGGCGCCCCCGTAGCCCAACACGCCCACCACCTCGGTCCGACCACCACACTCGAAATAGCCTTACGCACCGGCCGCAACATCATGAACTCCGTCCAAGAAGCCCGGGACCGCCAACGCGGCACCACAGCCCGCGCCAGCTACCCCGACGTCGATGCGGCCTGGTACAGCATGCTCTGGTCCATGCTCGTGCTCGGCGACTCCAACACCGCCGCCCTCCTGCACCGCCGTCGGCAAGTCCTGCCCTACCTCGTGGAGCACTACCAAGCCCATTTCCCCGAGGATCTGAATCTGCTCGAGACCCTCGTGGTCCCGATGTTCGAGGCGGAGCGCGAGCACCACGTTCTCATGCACCTCATCACTACCGCGCGTGCGGCGGATGCCAACAAGCGTCCGCCGTCACTACGACCGAGTAAAGAGCAGTTGAGGGCATTCTGGATCCCGGGACAGGGTGGTGTGAGTTATAAGATTGGGACGTACTTCAAGCATAGACGGTACCATTACGAGGGTGTGGTGGTGGGCTGGGACACGAAATGCGCTGCTGAGCAGAGGTGGATTGAGCAGATGCAGGTCGACCAGCTGCCTAGGGGGAGGGAGCAGCCGTTTTACAATGTCGTGTAAGTCTATATCATTCACGCGTATGCCTCGTGTATTTGAGGACTGAAGCTGACGATTGACTTGCAGCGCGGACGACAAGAGCGTGCGTTATGTGGCGGAGGAGAACATCGAGGGCTTGGCCGAGCAGCCGAGTGAAAACATCTTGGCGCTGGCGGGCAGGTATTTCAAGCGTTGGGATAAAGAGAGTGGGATATTTGTGAGCAACATCAAGGATGAGTACCCGGATGACTGATCGTACATTTGTGAGGGACGCCGCTAGCTCTGCGATGTTGGTATAGTTGGGCATGGCTGAGGGCGACGCTACGAAAGGAGCGCTATCTGTATACCGTACGCCGCGACCCGCTGGCAGCCTGTCCCCAAAATCGTTCAGCTTCGAATATGTGTCGGGACCGAGCATCTCTCGGTCTCGCATAATATAATGGAGGTACCCAAGACAGGAATGGTTATGTTTTCGGATTAGGCCGAGAAAGGAATTTGGCGCATTCGCCGGCCCTCAAATTTTGCCAAGGTGGCAACGGCTCTCAATACGTTGCACGATTTTCGATACAGGCGAGTACATCGCTACGGCACCCCCTTCCCCTGCCTCGTCGCCTTCGCCAGCTCGCTCTGCGCCGTATTATCCGCATACCGCTGATAGATCGGCAAGTAATGCTCCGTCTCACTCGTCGTATTCTTGATACTCGGTCGCTGCTCAAGCGCCTTCTGCCATTTCCGGAAGCGCGACCACGCCGCGTCGTTGGAGTGCTCGGGGATGCCGAGGCCGTGTTTGAAGTGGTCGAAGACCCAGAGCCGCATCTGGCGTCATTGTCAGAACATCCGCATAGGGGAGGGGTTTGATGATACACCTACGACCCAAGGAGCAACAACAAAATCAATCAAACTCGGCTCACTGCCCAAGAAAAAGGGGCCCTCCTCATCCATCTCCTGGGCAAACTCCCGCAGCTTATCGAGGAACTCCTTCCGCACGCCCTGCAACCCTTCCTCATCATCCGTAGGCTGGAACTGCAGGAACCGATGGAACGCGGGTATGATCCGCGACGTGCAGAAATCCGTCCAGATCCGCGTCCTCGCCCTATCATACGGGTCCTTGGGCAGAAGCGTAGGTGAATGATCGGGGTAGACATCCTCCAGGAACTCGCAGATGACGGTGCTCTCGTACAGAGGTTTGTTATCGTACTGCAGCGTGGGTACCAGACCGCGGGGGTTGAGTTTGAGGAGGCTGTCGGGTTTGTGGTAGGGGTTGACTTCGATGTACTGGTACGGGATTTTCTTCTCCTCTAACACCGTCCACGCGCGCTGGACAAAGGGGCAGAACCAGCCGGAGAAGAGCTTGAGGGGTTGTTCGGCTTGGTGGGCGTCCACGATGGCTTTGGCGGGGCCGGTGGCGTGCGGGAAGAGGTTGGAGTCTGGGTGGTCTTGTTTGGTGGCCATTGTGTGCTGTCAGCGGGGGATAGTGTTGGTTGGGACAGCAAGTTGAGACGGGCTGTAAAGTTCGAAGGATTGCAGACTGGAAGGGTGTCAACCGGAAATCTAATTACATTATCATTATTACATACGTGTATACCCTTCAATTCTTCTGTGACGTATGCGGGGTATCATTCCGTGCTGTTGATCACGACCCATTGCGCCATCCAAGAGCTCCTGTCCCAAACGCCACCCCTTCCCATTTCGCCTTGAAAGACATCAAGGCGGCGCTCATCACATAGCAGCACAACCAGGCTTGACAAACTCCTCCCCATACCTCCTCTCCAAATCCGCCTTCTCATTCTCCTTCTGCCGCTTCTTCGTCTCCAACGGAAAGTACTTTTCCAAGAAATCCATCGCCTCGAAATCAATATTTCTCCCGTCTGCCTTCTCAATACTTTCTGCGTTGCACGTCGGACACCTCGCAACCCCATCATCCTGCAGCTTGATGATGCACCGTATGCAAAACAACGACCGGCAACACCCGAGACTCACCGGCCGCCATGC
>NAJQ01000562.1:0-19762 GCA_005059865.1 Friedmanniomyces simplex
GCTCTAACGCGCCACAAACATGCGCGCTCGCTCGATACTCCTCAACGCCCTTCTGCACAGTAACAGCACCCATGTAGATGCGCACACCCATCACTTTCTCCCCTACGCCTCTAGCCGATCGCGCTCCACGGCATCGGCATCATGATCCTGCTGTTCATCTTCTGAATCAGTGGCACCGTACGATGCACCGTCTCGCCCCAGCCCGGCACACTCCAGCTCTGCTCTCTCCGCGCCCGGCGCTCCTCGAGATCGGCGAACTGCCAGAGATGGTGTACGACGTTCAGGTCGCCGATCTGCACGAACCATGCGCCAACACCTGTATCTCGTCAGTATACGTGATACCAAAAGTGATGGGATAGCAACATACCCTCCATGACCTCCCTCCTCGCCGCCAGACCCTTCTGCCAGTGTGTCTCCCATTCGAGCAAGTTACCCGGGTGTAGAGTGTAAGATCGCAACTCGAAGACGCCTCCGAGCTTGCGCGGTGGGCTTGTGGGCCAGAAGCGGAACTCCTGCATGAGCGACGTCTTCTTGCTGGTGATCAGACTCTTCAGCTTGCGGTCGAACTCGGGAAACTCCGGGTGGTTCTGGATGGCGTGGAGGGACGCGTGGTAGCCTTGGTAGCGCTGGTACTCCCAGATGTGGACTGCAGTCGCCCGTCAGTATCGCGCCACCTCATATACTCCCTGTCAATCTTACCAAACTGATCACAATCCCCAACCTCCGTCCTCCAGCTGCCCACAAGATGCACCTTATTCTCCGGCATATCCGCCATCCGCGGGTACCAGCTCCCCACCAACTCCACATACTCATCCACCTTATCCGGCTTCACCTCGTGAAACACAATACTGTGCACGTACTTGCCCCTCGCTAGCACCTGCGAGAAGCTCCGTTCAATTTCCCGGTCCATCTCCCTGCCCTCCTCCGTGCCGTAGATGAGACTGCTCAGCCGGCCGGAACCGGCCTTCTTCTTGCCGTCCGGGTCGGTTTGCTTGCGCTGTACTTCGCCTGCAGAGAGTGAGAGTGAGCCTAGGCCCGCGGCGTCAAGGTACTGGGTGGTAGCAGAAGCAGTAGAAGAGGTGGAAGAGGACTTAGCGGCGCTGGAGGCAGACTGTGATGGTGACTGTGACTGTGATTGAGCTGACTGACATTCTTGTTCTTTCTTCCGGCGCTGCATCTCGGCCAGGTTGTCGCGGAACTCCTTTTGCTTGGCGTCGAAGGTGTGGGCTTGGTCCGGTTCGATGTCCGAGAGGGCGGGTGCCTTCTGAGGCCATGGTGTAGCTGAAAAGGGGCGTAGAAAGGTAGTCGTCGAGCTGGGTGTGCTGCCGCTCAGGCGGGCAGCAAAGCGTCGGAGGAGCATCGTGGCGTGTGCTATAGTCGGCCTCCAGGAGATGTCGCTTTAGTAATGTCGAGGGTGGTGTGGAATGGGTGTTTGTGGACGTGGACCAGGTCACCTGCGCCTCGCGGGCGTTCGCGACGGCTGTCGGTTGTACCGCTCGGTCATGCAGTGATTGAGGAGTGGTGTTGTCTGTCCGGAAGCTCGATCACAGTTCACACAGTCTGCCGCCCAGTAGTAGTACGTCGCCGGTGCAAGTACCTCGTACCTCTCTGCTCTCTCTGCCTCGCTTGAGCTTGTGATGAAAGCTACCTACATGAGGGGAAGCGGCACGTGCGTTGTGGAGAGACTGAGCTTAACCTGATCCGTCACGGAACACGTGAGCAAACAGAATATATATGCCAAGAGACTGTCAAAGACGTATGAGACTCCGCAAATGCTGCACCGTCCTCTTGTATAGTAATAGTATATCATCTAGTTCCACTCCGGAGAGACACGTTTAACGAATTTCTGAAACTTGCCAAACCCAACAGCAAGCTCCACATTCCCGTACGGATCCGTGACCCTCTCCGGCCACGCAATACCCGCGCCATACACGTGCGGAAGCGGTACCAAATCTCCAATTGATCCCAGCTCCGACTGCTGAACATACTTGAACGTCCCCTTGTCGTGTTCAAAGAAAGGCGTGATGTCCTTCCCAGCGCTGGTGTTGAGCGAGGGGATAGGATCGCGTGTGTAGCCAATGGCCTGGATGACGAAGTCTGAGCCCGGAAGATGCTCCTCGAACATTGCCTTCTCCTGACCCTTTTCGTACGATATGGCATCGACGTACTTGCTCACATCGCTCGTCTTGAAGCTCTCCGGCTCCAAGTTCTCTCGAGCCCAGACTGCAGCCTCGCCCTTGAGACCGGTACTGTCACGCAAGATCCAGCCGTCCATGTATTCGGCGTAGCGCAGGGCATGCCGCGTCAGCCAGCGGATCTTCAAATCCGGCTTGTCGGTCCTGGCTAGATTGTAAAGATTTCGCAGTACGAGTATAGCTGAATGCGATGCGCCGATCACGGAGACCGTTGTCGGTCCCAGGGGCGTAAGCTTCCGCGTGAGACACGTCGGCGAGAGGCAAGTGTCCAAGTCAAGATGTGGTAGATCGACCACATTGCCAGGTAACGGGGTTTCTACTGGTGACGATCCAGTGCAGAGCACTATTCTCTTTGCCTGTGCAGACGTGAAGTTCTTCTCGGACGGCTCCTCGCTTCTGATCGCCACAGTCCACTTGTCGGTAGCATCGTCGAGCTCGGCATTCATCACCCTACCCTTCTGCGTCACAACTCCGGGAGTGCGTCTCAACCCCTCCGTAAGCATCAAGATCATGTCCGAAGCGTAGCTCAATTGACAGCCCTTCTCCGGGTCCATGCCCCGCAACACCTGCAGCTTGTCCGGCTTGTTGCTGCTCACGGCCACGCCATCGCCCTCCGAAGGCTCCTCCCACCGGGATCTGGACGGGGTACCGCTGACAATCTTCCGAAAGGGCGCCACCGCGGTTGCGAAGTCGATGAACAAGCTGACCTTGGTATTCGACGGCACTTCCCGGTACTTCCGATTCATGCGTCCCCCGTCGAAACCATCATCGACCCATAAGATCGGCGCCACCTTCCTCTCCAGCAAGTTTCCCACGCACGTAACGCCTGCCGGACCAGCCCCAACAACCACGGCTTCGTACTCGGGTAGAGTTCCTGAAGTACCGCCCATCGTGCTGGCTCGTCGAAGACTTTGAGAGAGAGCCAGAGGAGGCTTTCGGGAGATCAGGGAGGCAGACAGAGGGCTCGAAGCAGTGGGAGCTGCCGCGGTGACTGCCCTCGTACATATCCCAACTACTGACCCCGAGCATGTGCCCATGCCAGAGACCCTCCGCGCATGACCCCCACGTCTCCAGATCCAGCTCCGTGAGCCATGTCGAGCCGCTGCGCCGGAGGCAGAGATAGCGTGTTTCGCGACATGGGCGCTGGAATACTGCATCGGCCAGGAGACTTCGGGGGAGCTGTTGCTCGACGTTGCCCGCAGCTTGCTTGCTTGCTTGCAGGAGTGAAATATACGGTATGGGAATTCACAGGAAGTCGGCTTATGGCGTGGCGCTAGTCAACTTGGCCTTGCGACTATGGGGTTTGAGAGGCCCCACATAAGCCTGCTTTGAGACTAGAGCGCGAGATGTTTATCTGTTGAACTACCTGTACCCAGAACTATCAGTGGTCTTCTGCCACGCATACACACTGTTTGGCTCGGGACGTGCTACCGGCCGATGCATTGCTCGTGGAGACGACGAATGGGAGATGCGAGTGCCCGGTCGTCCCCAGCATCACTTAGCACACCATCAGGCCTCAGTCAGTGTCAGCCGGGTCAGATGCACATCAGCTCATTCATGATCACGACGCAGCCTATTTGAGTCAGCCCGGTGACCAATGGGTCCTCTGCTCCCACCGAGACCGCAACCACCAATCCAGGTCCCATCGAACGTTCCGATAGCATCACCGCTGTATTGATGCTCCAACGCATCTCTCGAGCTCAGAACCGAGCTCAGAACCACCGCCTCTCATCCAGCTTAGTCCTCCGCCTCTCCCCCTCCAACTCCTCCCTCGGCCCCGTGAACCCCAGGCAGACATCAGCCAGCGCACCCTCTCCAACATTCACATCAACGTCAAAGATCCCACCGCAGTCTCCCACACAAAAGCTCGCGCGCACATTCACCCCACCTTTCCGAGCCTTCGCCTGCTCGCTGAGTAACGGCCCCAGAAAACTCGTAACACGCCACGCCAAAGCGTCCGGAGCGTACTTGGTCCTCAACTCCTTCTCCCATCCCTCGGGCTCGTCGTCCGTGAGTCGCACCAGAGCCGTCGAGGTCGGCGAGCGGACGTCGAGCCAGTAGGAGATGACATCGTTATCGCGGGACGCGTCTTCAAACGTGGTCGAGAGCCACAGGCTGATGACGAGAGATCGCAGGTTGTGGAAGTGCTTGAGCGCGCTCAGCATCGGCGTCGTTACGGGTGTTGGGGTGAGCAGCGCTGGCGCACCTTGGTATCCGCAGAATTTGAGCTCTGTGGCCGTCCGCGCGTGGTATGCCGCTATGATGTTGAGCATAGGCGGGCCCGCTGGCCATCCGTAGTTCGCTTCGAAGGTGAAGTTGGGGGCAGTTGGCTCCGGTTTTATGGGCCCGTACTTCCAGATTGCTTCCTTGTCTTCGCCCTCGAGCGCTGGAGTCTCAAGACCTTCGATTTGATCGGCCTGCAAGTGGTTTGAGTCAGCAATAGGGTACAGTGCGAGTTTCGCCATCGCTCATGACTAACCAGATCATGACCGTCAGCCCCCCAAGTGTTCCCAACAGGACAGGCCACGCCGATCATCACAATCTTCTCCAGCGGACAAGCGTGCAAAGCCCGTATGATCTCCCGTTTCTCGTCGCGAGGTACACCGCCCTCGATCTTGATGCTCTCAAGTTTGTTCAGCTTCGAAGCAAACTGTTCGATGAATCTTCGCCGGCGCTCTCGTTCCATCGAGTTAGAAGTGTACGAGTCCTCGCTCTGCGGTTCCCCGAACATGGAATATGTCGTATCTACTCGGAGATCGACAAGTGTGCGGCCTAGGTTGTCAATCACGGCCGTGACACGAGAGGCTATATCTGAGCTCGCCGTGATGCCGCGCTCCGAGAAGAAGCTCTCCATCGGCCATGCGAGGCACTGTAGCTTATCGTGCGCCTCCATGAACTCCAGACATATCGTGTCCAGTTGCTCAATCTGCGATGCTTGCAGAGCGAAATTCTCGTACGCATCTTGGCCTCCGATTCCGCGCATCTGTTGACCAACATGATCGAGCAAGTATAATCCAGAAGGCAGCTGCGAACCCGAGACGACGGCATTGCGAAGTTGAAAGGCTCGTAAGTGTGGAAACCGAAGACGGAACAGCCCAAGGAAGACATCCACCCAACGACTTTGCGCCGCCGGGTCGTGCCAATGGTCTCCAGTTGGCGCCATCAGTACCCAGTCGAGCGTCAGGGATCGAAGAGTCAAGCTCGCACTGTGGCACAATGCTAGTGCGACCTGAGCCGAGGGGAGCCTCTCCCGCTGTGCCCGGAAAGTTTTAGCGTCCTGCCCTTCCAACAGGTGCGGAAGTGGATCAAGCCAATCTCCACGATACGCCAACTCCGAGCGCAAGACATTCGACGGCAGTCGACCTGTGTCGATGAGTGGCATATCACTTGGTAGTAGATATCCCGACACTTGGAGCGCTTCCCATATTCGCCGCTCATAAAGGTTGGCCTCCTTAAACAGAGCCGACAGCGGAGATACGACGCTCGGCGCAGAGCTCGCATCCGCGCTTCCTGTAGATGATCTGTGATCGTTGTGCCAGTCCAAGTGCAATCTGCCAGCTGTTTGCTCGACACTTACTGGATTCGTCGTTGTTCGATACGTACTCCCTGCACCATCCTGCAGATATCTGGACCTTTCGTCCCAAGAGCCGCGGGAGTGTACGAAGTCGGTCTCCTCATACGTCGGCGGTGGTTGCCCAGACCGGAGCGGCAGACGCCGGAAACGTACGCTTTCAAGCCCACTGAAGTCCAGCTCCAGAGGAAGACCGTGAGGATGCTCATTCAAAGACAAGTTGCAGCCTGCACTGATCCGGCAGCTCTCAAGCCACAGTCGACGCACAGGGTTGCTCTTCTTCCGACGCTTGTCGAAGAAACAGCGTAAGAGTGCATCGTTGAGGTTCGGGTGACCTAGGATGATGCGCAGAGTATGGACCTTGGTCATGTTTCTCACGGCATGCCGGACCAGACATATCGTGCGCGGATCCGTCGAGAGCGTCTGCGAGCTGAAGGGTATCCGTGGTAATTCCTGGAAGATGGCAGGGGTTGGTAGGTGGCAGCGGGATGTGACCACCTGGACACATGCTGCGAGCTCGGGTTTGCTGGAGTCCTTTGTCAGCCTCGCAGGTGAATATTCAGTGAGATCTCGTTGACATGGTGGGGTTTTGCGTAGAGCCCGCCATGAAGTTGGACCCGGGATCGTTCCTCGTGAAGGGGAGATACATACCGAGCCAAGACCAGCAGCACCTTAATCAACGGCGTATCATCGTGCTCGTCTACCCCATCCTCATACCGGGTCCGGCAATCCACCAGCTCCACCTCCCGCCACCTGAGCGGCACAGCGACATGGTACGCCCACCGCGACACCAACTGCAGGGACTTCAAATCCGATTGCTTGAGTCGTTCCAGCACTTCCTGTAAGAGCTCTTCGGGTAGACGAGGTAGCAACTGGAACGTCGATGTGCGCGGTGGTGGAGAGGATGCGGATGAGGATGCGTTTGCAGTATTGTTGCGAGGCCGCATCATGCCGCCAGTATGATCGATCCTGGAAGCGCTCCCGGGAGACTCCGCGGTGTGTGCGGACAGGAGTGGCGAAGCGGATTGGTAGTGATGGGGAAGGCTGTTATGTACAGTACCTGTAGTTAGCTGGCCGAGATGACGGGAGGTTGTCGACGCAGGCGCGGGAACGTCGCTCCTTGGCCGAGGCTTCCGCAACAAAAGGGCAAATCATTCACGTTCACATTCACTAAGCAACCTCCACCAGGGGCGACGGAAAGCGACGAGAGTGGTTCAAAAATACTCATTCGGTATTCAAGCCCGAGTATATATATACAACCCAAGAGCCCCGCACTTCACCCCAAACGCCCCCCCCAAATGACACCAAAGATCGCCATCCGCCATTCATCTGCCCCAAGTAGATACAGGCAGGGGGATATATCGTAGTCCTCGACCTGCGCCTCAAAGCGCCGACGCGCACCCTCTTTGCGAAAGAAAGCCTCCGCAAACACCCGCCGCCAAGCCCCATTGTACATTACAAGCAGCGCCGTGCCCCCCCACCCAAGAATACCCGGGTACCAGATGCGGATATGAAGGAGATATCAAGCGCCCGACATCTCCAAAGCAAAGCACAATCACAACCCATCCCATCAACTCCTCGTCGTCGCGGTATGTCCTTGCGCCGCATGATGCTCATGCCCCTCCTCTTCCTCTTCTTCCTCCTCCCCCTCACCCCTAACCGTCCCCTCCGAAGTCGCAGGCCTACTCTCCTCCCCCTCATCCCCAATGTCCAACCCCCTCCTCCAACTCGCCAGGCCCCCAAACTCCCCTCCACTCGCACCCACAAGTCCCGCCTCCCCACCACCAGGATGCCCACTTCCACCCTGCCCCCCATTCCGCTCGAAATCAAACTTCTCGCTCAACCGATAATTCTTATTCGTCGTCTCCCAATGACTCCGCAGCGCGTCCAGCTCCCCCGCCAACGCATCCAGCGCCAGCGAGTTCCTGCCCCCACCGTTGCCGTCTTCACCACCATGCGCGCCGCCTTCCCCGCCAGCGGTGGAGGGGGCGTCGGTACTGTAGGTACTCTCGCCCGTGTCGGACAGGTTCCTGGAATGCCCCATCCCCATCCCCCCCATACCTCCAACAAGATGCCCAGTACCCACAGTCGACTGACTAACCCCACTGGCTCCACTCAGATTCCTCTGATGATGCCCTCCCCCACCTCCACCCGTCCCATTCACCAACAGCCCACCACTCGCACTGGCATTAGGTGCCCCACTAATCCGCCTCGACTGCCGCCGGTAATTATCAACACTATGCTCCACCTGATCCAGCAGCAACTGCACCTTATTCTCCGCATCCCTCGCCCGCTCCTCCAACATCCCATTCTCCCGCTGCAACCTCTCCAGATCCCCCCTCGCCGCCGAGTGCGTGGCCTGCAGGGAAGAGAAATCCCGACTCCTCGTCTCATGCGCCGTCCGCACCGTCTCGAGTTTGCTCTCGGACTGCGCCATCTGCGCCTGCATCTCGCGGATCCTCGCCTCCATATCAGAGACACTGCTCTTCAGCTCCGCCTGCGCGCGCTCCACCTCCTCGCGCAAGCTATTCCTCTCCCGCTCCCACTCCGCTTCCGCCTCTCCCGTCACCCCCCTGCCAGCACCCTCCTCCTCCTTCGCCTTCTCCACCCGTCGCCTTAACTCCCCATTCTCGTTCTTCACCCTCTGCAACTCCTGCTTCATCTTACTCAGCATCTTCTCCGTGCCCCGCAGGTACTTGACGGCGGCCTGATGGTCATTATCCAGCGCCGTCAATTTCTCCTCGTACTCCCGCTTCGTCTTGTCCCCGCGCTCGCTGACCTCCTCGAACTGCGTCTTCATCTCGTCGTGCGACTTGAGGCTCGCCTCGAGCTGCTGCTCCAGGTCCCGGACGCGGTGGAGGTCGGGCGTGGAGAAGCGGTTGCTGATACTGCTCGGGGAGTCCAGGGCTCGCGAGCGGCGGACATCGGCGGCGTTGATGCCTCGTTCGTGCAGGATGTCTTTCAGACTGGAGTGCTGGACAGCCAGAGCGTTAGTCTCCAGCAACTGCCCCTGCAGCTTCTGCTCTAATTCCGTCTTCTCGCTCTCCACCCCTTGCTTCTCCCGCATGGCAACCTGCAACTGCTTGCGTATCGCCAGGCCCTCGCGACTAGCCTGCTCTTGGTAAGCCTCCAAGCCCGCGATCCGTTCCTCCGCGGACCGGAGTTTCTGCGACGCCGCATCGGCAGCAGCCTGGTTCTGTCGCATCATGGCGTTTGCCTCCTCGACGCGCTGTTGTAGGATCGAGACGCGTTCGTCGCTAGCGGAAGAGGAGTCGACACTGCGATCCGTGACTTGGCCCAACCCAGCCAGCACAGCCTCCCGATGCGTCTTCGCCTCGTGCGCGTGCCGCTCAGCCAACTCCTCCGCATCCTGGAGTCTCCGGCTCGTAGTATCGAGCTCCGCCGTGCGATCCTCGTGCTCACTCCTCAGCTGCCTCAGCCTGGTCTCCACTTCGTCCCTCCCCGACCGCTCCTCCTCCAGCTTACGCTCCAGCACCTCCGACTTCTGCGTCGAAGCCAGCACCGCGTCCCTCAGACTCGCCAAAACCCCCACATGCCCCTCATTCTCCCTCCTCAACCCCTCCACCTGCCCGCCCAGCTCCCTCTTATCCACACCCAACATCCGATGCTCCCCGCTAACCTCCGCATGCCTCGCCTCCAACTCCCTCGCCCCCGTCCTCGTCTCCACCAACTCCGACCGCAACCCCTCCAGCTCCGAGCTCTGTCTGTGCCTCAGCCCCTCCAACTCCACCACCCTCCTAGAAGCCGCCTCCGCCGTCTCCTCCCCCAACACCCTTGCCCGCCTCTCCCCCTCCACCTCCGCCACCAACGCCTCAATCCGCCTCTGCATCTCGCTCTGCCCCGCCAAACTCGCCGCCAGCTTCCGTTGCAACTCCCTCTCCTGATCCGGCGTCCCCCTCGCGCCCCCACTACCGCCATCATGCCCCGCCAACCGCGCCCGCGCAAACACGGCCTCATTGACAGCCACATCCCTCTGCCTCTCCACCTGCGCGATCCGCTCACCCGCATGCCGCGCCTGCTCCTCAATCGTCCCCTGCACCTTAGCCAGCTCCGCGCGCATCCTCAGCAACGCCTCGATAAGCGGCCGGTCCTCATCCGGGAACATATCTGCGCCACTCCGCTGCTCGTCCAGCGCCGGGGAGTCCGCGGGAGGTCGCCCGCTGTACCCGGACTTCCGCGCCAAAGCCAGCTCGGAAGCGAACCAGGCGTTCTTCTGCTTCACCGCCTCGAGCTCTTTGCTCAGGTGGTCGAATTGCTGGCTCATGGCCGGACTGCTCCCGTACCAGGAGTCCTGCTGCGGCTGCGGCTGCGGCTGCTCCTCGCTCTCCTTCTCCGGCGGGATTTGCCGTTGGGTGACTTTCGGGAGGTGCTCCGGCGCGTCGATGATGGAAGATTGCACGCTCTGCCTCGGCGTGTCGGAGTCGACCACATTGTCCATATTCTCCGCGCGACTCTCAGCCCGACCGTTATTGTTCTCCGCCTGTCGACTCCTCGTCCCCTGGTTCCGCGAAGCCGTACGGCTCAGACTCTCGCCCGTGGAATCCTGGCTGGGCTGGTATGTCTCCACCGCCGCTTTCTGCCGGCTCTTGTTCTGCGCCACCATCGGATCCTCCTCGGCATCAAAGTAAGGCGTCTCCGGCGGCAGCGAGAAACTCGGTGATAGCGGCTGCCGTGTCTCCATCGATCCCAGTGGAGGCGGTGGCGCGAAACCCGGCGAAAGCGGCTGTCGCGTCTCCGCTTGCTGCGAGCGAATAGCTGGTGAGTCCCTCCCAGTATTCTGCTGCGGGGACATGAACAACGAGTGGTTATTCTCGAACCTCTGCGCTCTTTCCGCCCCATCCTGAGCAGGGCTTAATGCGCGGTCCGGTGGCCGTGTAGGCTGCCGTGCACTCGCAACGACCCCGTTCGCTTTCGCCGGAGCTTGTTGCTGGCCCAGCGGAGGCAGAGGACCCGTGGGCGCGGGACTCGGTGCTTGGACCGCTCCTCCTACTCCGCCATTACTTGCCATGCGTGGAAGACGGGAGTTGGCGTTGTCTTTCGCCTTGTACGAGTCACCCGAGCCCATGCGTGGTCGATCTGCTAGTTCGGCGGGTGAAGTCTGGGTCGGTTGCTGACCCACACTCGGACTCCGTACTGCTCCTCCGATCGGAAAGCCGGGGTTCTTGCCGCTCTGATCACCGCTGGGCCTCCGCGTGCCCTGTATCCGATCACCAACCGGCGTCTGACTCGCCGAGTCCGGCGGATACCTGATCTTGGCGGTGTCGAGGTAGTACGCCATGCCCAACTCCACCGGATCCCTGGGCGCTGAACTAGGCTCTCCCGCCAGCACAACAACACTCTTCCCCACCGTCGTCATGGAATGCCCAGATCTTGGACTCGGACTCGGGCCCATATTCTGGAAAGTATACCACCTCCGGCTCGTGATCCGGAACGCGGCCAGATCCCCCAGATCGTTCCCTTCTTCCGTCCGGCCGCCGAAGATGTACATCACATCGCCCACCAGTGCCGCTGCGTGCCCTTCGCGAGGTGAGGGGATGTATCCTATACAATCCAGCTGCGTCCAGGAGTTGGTGTGAAAGGAGTAAGACCAGACGTCATTGTACCAGTTTACGCCGTCCGTTCCACCGAAGAGGTACAGGCGGTCATTGTAGGAGATGATGGTGTGGTTGGTTCGCGCGGGCGGGATCTGGCCGTGCGGTGGTCCGCCGTCGATGGTGTTTTGAATGAGAATCTCCCAGCGGTTGGTGGCTTGCTGGAGGGCGTTGAGGTCGAAAGCGACGAGGTCGTTGAAGAAGTAACCCTCGACTTGGCCGCCAAAGATGTAGATTTTGCTGCCGAGGATGTTCAACGTATGACCATATCGTCCCGGTGGTCGTGGTCCTGCGGGAAGTGCTCGGGACCATTGTTTTGTTGCTGTAGGGTGTCAGTATACTCTATCCATATCATCTTGAGGTTATGCCAGCTCACATGTATTCAGGAGATACAGCGTGTCATCCAACTGATCCCCCTCGTCCATCTTCGTGTCCCCTCCAAACACAATAAACGCATTCCCCACCAACAGACTCGCATGTCCGACTCTCGGCCCAGGCCCTTCACTCGTCGTCGCAACGGGATAGCACGTCATCTGCGAGCCCGCCATCATCGACTGGTTCCCCATTGAGCCCGTAGTCGGGAGACCAGCCTCCACCATCCACAGGTCGCCTTTCACGGTACTACCGTTGATCAAGCCGCCCATGAGGTAGATGCTGCCGTCTTTACTACTCGTCGCATTGACCGCGGCGCCGTAGCGCGGGAAAGGGTTCGTGTGGGAGACGGTGAAGTTGAGGCGGCGCTGGGACCAGGGATAAGGCGAGCTGTCGGTGGGTGGGGCGCGTACGTTTTGAACGGGAAGGCGCTATGCAAATAAGTCAGTACTTCTCTGTCGCACCTTCCGTATGTGATGGTGCACGTGAGGACTATAAGACCTACCGGCTCCCGACTCGTATCCCGAAAACTCAAGCTCTTCTGCTCCAAGTTCGGACTCGCGGGTCCATTCCTGTTCGCACCGTCCATACCGCTGCCCATGCCGCCCATACCATTCGGCTGCGGCTGCGGCTGCTGCTGCGAGCGCAAGTACTGCTGCCGCGCGATCTCCTCCTGCGGCGGCGCGCTGTTACTCCGGCCCGCATCGCCGCCGTTGAGTGTGGTGCCCGCCAAGCTGCTCAGACAGTTATTGACGCTGCTGCCTTGCTGTTGTTGCGGTGTGGGGGAGCCGGGTTTCGAGCCGTTCATCATGGGGATCTGCGATTGGGGGCCGTCGCTGCTCCGGATGTCGCGAGAGATGTTGGGGAGGGCAGAGGCGGGTATCCCACTTTTCGCCTTGCTCTTGAAGAGGAACGACATGGTGGGTTATCGTATGAGTATAAGAGTGGTGGGGTCGTCGTCGTCGTCGTCGCAAAGGAGGAGGAGGAGTCTGGGCGCGCGGTGGCCGCGGGTGGGCGTGGTCGTGCGCAGCACTTGGAGCGAGCGTGATGTCTTGTCCGTTCAATCATTCAGCTTCGTTGCGCTCACAGTCGTTGTCTAGAGGAGCGAGTCGAGTCGAGTGGCGACAATGGGTGCGTGACCCGGATTGCGTGCGGTCTGAGGGGGAGGCGGGAGGAATGTGGTACAGCCAGTCGGTCCCCAGCGAAATGCAACGGACCCCTCGACACGCTCGCGCGACAAGTAATCACCTTGCCGTGGAAGACAGCAGCATCGCGGGTGTTGTCGTCGTCGTCGCAGAGAGGTGAGAGGGTGTAGTGATCGCAGTGGTCGCGGTCGCGATAAAAGACGCTGCCCGCCCCTTCAACCGACTTGACTTTCTCGTGCATCGCATACATAGGGGCGGTCCGACTCCGCGAATTGTGATTGGTCAAGAAATATATACGCCACACTTGGACATGGGTACAATCAGCAGCGTTCCAGCCTACAACGCAACCTGGTCTATACATCTACTCTCATATTCACCTACATTCTTCCACAATAATTGGGTATAGTCATCGCCCCTGGAACAGTCTGGTCTACCCACATCATAATCCCCTGCTTGAGAGATTCAGGTTCCTCGTCTCTCCGTCCCTGCTCAGTGCTCCGACCTGGTCAAAAATATGAAACAAGCAGGTGGAAGCACGCTAGAAGCACATATAGTCCTCCGGCTCCGGCTCCACTACTGTTGAGACGTTACCCTGGGCGGCAAGATCCGAAATCTCATCCAGTACATGTACAAGGTACTGCTCGACACGCTAAACGTACAGCAGCGATTCTGTTCTGCCGACTGTTGTGTTGGGAGCGGCCGGGGCAGCCACAACACTCGTGAGTCCCAAGTCCACTATTTGCACTTTTGGACTCTTCCCCTCTCCGTCGTCCAGTCATTCCTCCTATATCCCCAGAGTCATTATACGTCAAATCGTCCATCGGACGGCTGTTGTTCGACACTGGACGCGCCTCCGTTTGCTGTCATTGGCCACGATCTGAACGAAGAGCCTGCTCATGAACGCTACGGTTCCCTTACCGACAGCCAAGTAGCGGTGCCTCCTGCGCCTGGGTTGCCGCGACCCGTTTCAACATTGATGGGGAAGACCGCAGCCTTCAACCCGGGGTCCTTATCGCTCTAGGAGCGGGTTTGCAAGGCGGGCAGGCTTCTATAGTAGTCCGCACAGCACAGCACAACACAACACCGCCATACATCCTGCAGATGAAAGTGGGTGTATTCACGATGAGCTTCCGACGAAAGCCCGGAAGATTGGGACGGCGGGAAGGCGCCGAAACCGCGCCATACGCCCCTCTTGGAGATGCTGAGTAATAATAGTGCCATCGACAGGATCAAAACCGAGCATCCAATGATTTCGGGGACCAGGGATCGAGTCTAGGCACTGCAATTATCGAAGCTGACCTTCTTGGCACCTTGACGGTCGCTACTCGACTCGTGCGGCTCCAGGGGCGATAGGCAGAGGAAGACCTCTTCCTGCTTTGCGTCTTACCTCCTCGACCAAACCGGTCATCAACGCCGGCCGAGCTTGAGATACCAGTGCTCCCTCGTAGCACCTGATGGCGTAAGCCTACAGCCGCCGTTGATCGGTCCCTGCAGTTTAGTGCCAATGCATAGCGCCGTTCTTACTGCCGGCTCCCGGTACATGTCTCGGGCACGCGCGGGGGGTGGTATGCGGGAGCCCGATGGCAGGTGGACGGTCGGTCGAATGAGGTTCGTCGAGCAGCAGCATGCGGGACGTTGCGATACGTGTTCCGGTACAGCTACGTTCGCACCGCCTTTCTTGAGCAGCAAGTACAGGGCGAGTCGCTCAAATGGCCAAGGTCACAAGCCTGGGAAGGAGCTTCATCTTCAGGTTCACGACTACTGTGAAGATCAGACTCAAGACAAGTTATCGAAGGCAGTCTTTCATTCGCCGCCAACCGCGCCATTCACTATGGCACCCTGCTGACGTCTGCGGTCCTCCAGGCGGTCAAGGCTCGACACGCCGACCGCTGGCTGACGACGCTGGTGGCCTATCCGTGAGAAGTGTGCGGCTAACAGGCATACAGCCGCCTTCTCGGATCGGCCAGCGTGGACGGTACCTCTCCATGTCCAGCCGACCAGAAGAGGAAGTTGCAGGAGCGGCGTGGCGGCGCCTCGCGTACGCGCTGTCCTACCCACATACTCGGCTCAGGAAGAGCTTGGTGGCCATCACATCGAGCTTACCCTTAGCGACCTGACCAAGCTGTCGGAGCAGCATATATATATCCCATCGACGAGCCTTCCCAAACCTTCGTTCTCGCATCTCTCCATCCACTCTCAACTCATATCGAAAACGAATACCGCGTCACCACCCATCGCCACGAAGGTTTTTACCGAGCAGCCCAACATGCGCTTCACCCCCGCAACCCTCACCGCCTGCCTCCTGGTCCTCGCCGTCGCCGGCTTGATCCGCCGCGACGACCTCGACAACTGCATCGGCCTCTGCGAGGTCGACGGCCAGAAGACCTGCAATGGGAACCCCTCCGCGATCCTCGGCGTTTCGTCGGTGCTGGGCACGTTCACTTGGTACGTTTCTTGCTTCTTTGCTTCCTTGCTCCCTCGCTCCGCTCACGGGCTATGCTGTGCTGCAGTGCGGTGGCGGACGTCTGTGGTGGGGAAGTGGCTGACGGCTGGGTGTAGTTCCGCGTTGACTGCGTTCTGCGATTTTAAGTGCGGGTGCGAGTATGAGAGTGAGAAGTCCGTGGGGTGTATGATTGTGAAGTAGGGGGTTGGTTGGCGTAGGATACGCCCGGGGCAGGAGTGCGAGGGGGGTGGCGTCCTGGCGTTGATGAGACTTGAGCTCTGCGGTTTGTACGGCAAGGCGGTAGCGTCAAGCGAGGGGTGGTGTCATGAGTCCAGAACGATGGTGCGCCATACTGTGAAGTCATGGCTTCTCTCTCCTTTGTCCAAGATGTGAGAGGTGTATGGTGTTATGAGACGGCTCGGTCACTACGGGATACTTGCAACGATTCAGCTCCACGACTTGACTATAGACCACGAACGACACCTTTCCTAAGCATTCATATTTCTTCTGCTCTTTGCTCATACATCAGACTCGACGGTATTCTATCATCGAGGCGTGTATTCCCTCTTTGGGCAAACGCGTCCATTGGGTAGTTTTATGCGGGGCAGACTAGAATAGTTCTAGCGCCGGCAGTGCGCGCCGCTAGCCCTGACAGGTCGCTTCACTTCACATGCTTCCACCGCACCGTACTTCACTTCCCAACACCTTCTACACCCATGATCGCGAAGCTGCGCAGGACCAAGCATGGCGCGAGGGGTGACTGACGGTATATCGCCCGGAGGGGCCAAGTCTAAACACTCCCATCCGGTCCTCGACATCGTGCCCCACGCGGGACCCACGACGCACACACCGCAGAGTGAGTCGGACGAAGATGGCGGGCTGCACATGCCGCGCGCGACCGGCTCACCCCCAAGACCTGCGGCGCAGTCTCGAGCTCGCAGTGGAGTGACGCCCAACGGGCTGCAGAAGGATGGCGAGGAGACGGCGCGCATCCGCCACGGCTGGGAGACGCAGCTCCAGGACCATGAGCAAGCGACGCTACTCAGCCAGAACTTCTTCATGTACTACGAGGACAAGCGACACGAGACTGCGGGGAACCCACCGCCTGACTACGACCCGAAGACCATCGTGTCGGATTGGCGCATGAAGGACCGCCTGAAGACCACCTCCGCCATCCTCGCGGTCTGCTTGAACGTCGGTGTTGATCCCCCGGACGTCATCAAAACCAATCCTTGTGCGAAGCTCGAGTGCTGGGTAGATCCCATCCCACCGGATAGTTCGTCCAACCAACAGAGCAGCAACAACAGCAATACGCAGATCGGCAAGAATCTGCAGAGTCAGTATGAGAACCTGTCACTCCGCTCACGCTACAAAGTCATCCTAGACCCGACAATCGAGGAGCTGCGGCGCTATACGACCAGTCTCAGGAGGACCGCGCACGCCGAGCGTATCCTGTTCCACTACAATGGGCACGGTGTACCGAAGCCCACGGCAAGTGGCGAAGTGTGGTGTTTCAACCGCAGCTATACGCAGTATATACCTATCAGCCTGTACGATATCCAAGAGTGGGTCGGCGCTCCCGGTCTGTGGGTCTGGGATTGCAGTGCGTCCGGCGGCATCATCAAAGGCTTCCTCGAAGGTGTTGAGAAGCACAACATCAACCAGCAAGAAGCTCTTCGCCAGGATCCGAACCGGGCGCAACAGCAGCCGATCATCAAGTGGGACGACTGCATTCATCTCGCCGCCTGCCGCGACAACGAAACGCTTCCTACGAACCCGAACTTGCCCGCCGACCTGTTCACCAGCTGCTTGACAACGCCAATTGCCATGGCCCTCCGGTTCTTCATCCTGCAGAATCCGATCCCGACAAACCCAGCCATTACTCTCGACACTGCCCGCGCCATCCCCGGCAAGGTCAGCGAACGAAGAACACCATTGGGGGAGCTGAACTGGATATTCACGGCCATCACCGACACCATCGCATGGAATATCTTCCCTCCAGCTCTCTTCAAGAAGCTCTTCCGACAGGACCTGATGATTGCAGCGCTCTCCAGAAATTTCCTGCTCGCTCAGAGGGTGATGCGGATGTATCATTGTCACCCACAGTCTTGGCCCCCGGTGCCAGACACGCACGATCATGCGCTATGGCGCAGCTGGGACCTGGCAGTCGAGTTGGTACTTAATCAGGTGCCGCGAATGATAGAGCAGCAGAAAGCCCATGAAGCAGTGGCAGCAGAAACGGCGCAGCTCACTAACGGCCAACCCAACGGTGTCCCAGCATCGGCTCCTCCATCAGTCCAACCACCGCCGGAGGTCGACTACGTGCACTCCGACTTCTTCGCCGACCAACTCAGCGCCTTCGAAATCTACCTCTCCTCCGCGCCCGCCTCTCCCGACGCGGCCGGCTACGCTAAGCCGCCGGTGCAACTCCCCATCGTCCTCCAAGTGCTTCTCTCCCAAGTCCACCGCTTACGCGCTCTAATCCTGCTTTCCAAATTCCTCGATCTGGGCCCTTGGGCCGTGAACCTCGCGCTCCGCATCGGCATCTTCCCCTACGTGCTCAAACTTCTGCAGAGCCAAGCCGTCGAGCTCAAACCGCCCATGATCTTCATCTGGACTCGGATGCTGGCCGTGGACCAATCGTGCCAAGCGGATCTGCTCAAGGACAACGGATACACTTACTTTACCAGTGTCTTGAACAACGCCTCCGGCATCCCGCAGGGCAACATCGCGGAGCACCGCGCCATGTGCGCGTTCGTCATCGCCATGTTCTGCAAGGATTTCCGGCCTGGACAGCAGGCCGTACTGGAGAGTAACCCGGAGATCGTGGAGTGCTGTCTGCAGCACCTGCTGGATATGGACAACCCGCTTCTCCGGCAGTGGAGCTGCTTGTGCTTGGGCAACATGTGGGCCGATTTCCAGCCGGCGAAGAAAGTCGGCTTCACGTGCCGCGCCCATTCCCGGATCCAGGACCGCAGCCACGATGCTGTGCCGGAGGTCCGGGCCGCGTGTCTGGATGCACTTACAAAGTTCGTGGGTACAGGAACCGGAGAGTCGATTGACTCGGCGGTGATGCTGGAGGAGGAGACGCTGGCGAGTGTGGTGATTGCGATGGGGATGGATGGGTCTATCATGGTACGTAAGGAGCTCACCGTTTTCTATTCCACTTTTATTCGGAAGTATGAGGGGAGGGTTTTGGTGGCGGCTTGGGAGCAGTTGCTTGAGGAGAGGGATAAGCGGACGGGGAGGGAGGAGGATGAGGGGAAGGATGAGTTCAAGGACGATGGTGTCGACGGAAAGGAGAATGGGCACGGTGTGAGTGGCCATGCGGGAGCGAGTCACCAGCGAAGTGTTTCGTTTACGTTGACGGGACGTGCTGCTGCGAAGTCAGCGGAGCAAACGAACGGTAAGCCCTCGAGGACGTTGTCGAAGAAGACGATCTATCGGGCGATGTGGCGGCAGATCCTGTCCATGTCTGCGGATCCGCATCCGGAGGTGGCGAGGAACGCGAGTATCACTACTGATTACATCATCAACGCGCTGCTCGACTCGCCGCTTGGCGAACAGGCCAACAAGGTCCTGGATGAGATCGTCGTGTTGGGGCTGAAGCGCGACCACGGCACCTTGAACGGCATGGACGGCCTGACGAGGCAGCGATCAAGAGACGTTCGGCCCCAGACCCCGCCAAGCCCGACGGCGAGCATGGCGGGCAGAGGCGAAGGATACTTTGGGGTTTCGCGCACGGCGAGCGTGACAGCAGCCTTCATGGGCTGGTTCGGCGGTCCCCCTCGTACGCCCGAGCCACCACCAAGTCCAAACAAGCGAAGCTCCGCCGGGCATCAGGTACCGTATAGGAGCCGGCCACTGACCCCCAGCGACGCCGCGATGCTACCCCCCAACGCACTCGACCAATTCACAGGCCCTCCTCACCAGCCACGAGCCCCAATACCGAAATCACCACACTACACCGAGCGAGACATATCACAACCCGCGAACATCCCCGTCAAATCCAACTTCTTCGCCTGGGCCGCCTCCCACTTCCGCGAACCTCAGATGCGTTCCTCGGAAAATGACGAGCCGGGCAGCGTAGACTACAACGAGCGCCTCTGGCGCCGCAACCGCAACGACAAGATCATCGCCGGCTCGCAGCCCCTTAAGGAGGCAGCTGGCAGCCAGCGCTGGGACGTCCCCTGCGGCTACTTCGGCATGGGCGCCGCGCCGATGGAGATGGTGTTCCATCAGTTCGAGCCCCATCTCGTAACGAGCGATGATCGGGATAGCATCGCGGTGTGGGACTGGGAGACGCAGAAGCAGATTGGCCGATTCTCGAATGGGAATCCGGATGGGAGTCGGGTGACGGAGTTGCGGTTCATCAATGAGGACGATCAGGCCATGTTGATGACGGGGAGCAGCGATGGGGTGAT
>NAJQ01000563.1:0-14164 GCA_005059865.1 Friedmanniomyces simplex
GTCTTCATCGGCACGGCGCTGCAGATGTTCCAGCAGTTCACGGGCATCAACTTCATCTTCTACTACAACACCACCTTCTTCCAGCAGGTCGGCCTCCGCGGGCCCTTCCTCATCTCCATGATCACCACCGTCGTCAACGTCGCCTCGACCCCGGTCTCCTTCTACACCATCGAGCGCTTCGGCCGGCGGCCCCTGCTCATCTACGGCGCCCTGGCCATGATGGTCTGCGAGATGATCATCGCCGTCGTCGGGACGGCGCGGCCGGACTCGCAGGTCGCGAATTACTGCCTCATCACTTTCGTGTGCCTGTACGTCTTCTTCTTCGCCTCGACCTGGGGGCCCGCGGCTTGGGTCGTGGTGGGGGAGATTTTCCAGTTGCCGATCCGGTCCAAGGGGGTGGCGTTGTCTACCGCTAGTAATTGGTTCTGGTATGTAATGCTCTGAAGTGGAGTGATTCGAAAGACAGCTAACCAGGTCGGTCAGGAACTGCATCATCGCCGTCGTAACACCCTACATGGTCGAAGGATCGGACGGTCGCGAAGGTCTCGGGGTCAAGGTGTTTTTCGGCAAGTATCAGGGAGACAACGTCCATGGACCGTATGCTGACTGTACGGCAGTACGTATTATCTTCCTTGCCTACTGGCAGCACAAACAGCACATGCCTCGACCAGCGAGCTTGCACGATATCGACCCAGCAGCCCTGAGAGCAACTCCTGAAGCTCCCGCCATATCTCACCCTACCCTATATATATTGCACATATCAATCGCCCAAGGCTAACCCTCAGTCTCAAACCTCACAGATCTGGGCCGGCCTCTGCCTCGCCTGCGCCATCTTCGCCTACGCCGTCGTCCCGGAATCCAAGGGCCTGACCCTCGAGCAAGTCGACCGCATGATGGAGGAGGTCAGCGCGCGGCGGAGCGGCAAATGGCGCGCGCGGGAGAACTGGGCGCGGGATCTGGGGGGTGGTGGTGGGGGTGGGATTGTGGAGGGGACGACGATCGTCGAGTCGATACATTTGGATCAGAAGAAGATCTCGACTTCGACTGCTTCCGCGTCGGCGAGGGAGGTGGAGCAGTGAGGGGAGGGTTTTTTGGTATGATTTATGAGACATGATGCCATTTTGGGGGTATTGTAAGAAATCGTGAGGTTCCCAGGGCTGGCACGGACGACATGGAGCAAGGTGAGAAAGACTCGAATGAGGCTTCAGACGGCTCCGTCCGACTCCAGTGCATCCATCCAACGACACGCCTTCACTCATCGAGCCTTATCCCTCGCCGCCGCAAACCCATTCCGCAACCGATCCTCCTGCTCCACAATCTGCTTCGGCAGCGCCGAACCCACCCCACTCAGCACAAAAGGCGCCCACTTCCACCTGAAAGGATTCACCGCGATCACGAAAACGAACCAATACACCAGCTCCGCATAAGTGAAGAAATCCAGCGCGCCCGTCGGCGCCCGCCGCTTCACCCACCGCGTGAAATCGATCCACGTCTCCATCCGGCTCTCGCTCGGCCGGGCCAGGGGATCGACGAGGAACATGAGCAGGAAGCGGGTGTAAATCCCAATATGCCAGTTGCCCACCGCGCCGATGGCGTTGACGTAGGTGCAGTTGTTGGCGCAGATGTCCGGGTGCTTGGGGGGGAAGACCTGGAGGTACCAGTTGGGGGGGCTGTAGTGCTCCTCGAAGCACTCCTGCGGGAGGAAAGCGAGGGAGGGGCGGGTGTAGCCTGTGGCGAGGATGACGAGGTCGGCGGGGAGGAGCTCCTCGCGGCCGGGGCCGTTCTTGGGGACGCCCTGGGCGCGGTGCTTGAAGATGAGGCCGGTGGGCTCGAAGCGGACGATGTCGCCGCGGAGCCATTGGGCTTTGCCGCTGCGGACTTGTTGCAGGATGTCGTTGTTCACCATCGGGGTCTCGGTGAAGAGGCCTTTGCCGCTATCCCGGGGTGGGGAGAGGTCGGCGAGATCGCGGTAGAAGAAGAGGCGGAGGAGGTTCTCGGGGATCCAGGAGAGGAAGGTCTCGGCACCGAAGATGTTGAGGGCGAGCAGGACGTCGATGAAAGGGTTGCGTGGGATGATCCATTTCTCGCTGCGCGCGAGCACGGTCGTCTTGGCCGCGTCTTCGTGGACGGTGAATTCGAGGGCTTCGACTGCGGAGGCGCCGCCGCCGATGACGAGGACCTTCTTGCCCTTGGCGTCTTTGCCGTTCAGTTGGGAGGAGTGGAAGACGGAGCCCTGGAAAGTATCCTGACCAGGCATGTGCGGCATCTTGGGATCGCCGCAGGTGCCCACGCAAGCCATCACCCCGTCAAACCTGCCATTGCTCTCATCGTTGATGATCCACCGCCCTTGCCTGTCCTTGTACACTTTCTCCACTTTCGTATCGAACTGCGTGCGCTCGTCTAAGTGATACTGCCTCCACAGCTTCTCGACCTGTCCCACGATCATCTGGCGATTGGGATACGCACCGGACCAGTCAATGCTGGGGAAGAAGCGGTACATGATACTGTGGATCTGTAGCCCGCTCGTATTGTTGACTTTCGCCCATATCCCGCCGAGGGCTTTGCGGTCGCCGGACTCGAAGAGGGTGACCTCGAAGCCGTGGCCGACGCAGTGCGCGGCAGACGAGACGCCGGTGATGCCTGCGCCGATGATGGCGATGCGGGGTCTGCTGAGGTTGGCATTGGGTGGGGGAGGGTGGGGGGAGAACTGGGTGGTGTTAGTCTGGGCTGTAGCAGAGGTCTGGCTGCATGCGTACGTACGATGTAGCTGAGAAGGTGCTGGATGATACGGTAGAGGAACTCGAAGGGGCTGTTGATCAGGTGCGCGAGGCTGCGAGTGGTGGCGTCGACGACGCCCATGGTTGGTGTACTGCTGTGTCTCTACCAGCACGATAGTCTGGTTGTGTGATAAGTTATGCCATATCTCGAGAGCAAGAGTTGGTTTTCAACGCCTCGGGTCTTCCGGGACGAGCTCAACTTTGTTTCATGGATTCTACGTCATTGGACAAAGCTTTTTGACATGTGAAAGCGGCAGCTTCCTAAGAATAACTACCTGTATACTGGACAGCAGCCTCCGCAGTCTCTGGGTCTCTCGTCTCTTGCACAGCACACCGTATCAACCACCCAGACCCAACACCTCAACTCGCAATGGACAGGCCCGTCGAAGAGATCACCGATATTGTCCTCCGCCTCACCCAAGGCTCGCCCAAAGTCCAAGAGCAGACGATCAACACATACTTCACCACCAATGCATCGTTCACGCATCCCTTCTGCCGCACCGGTAGCTTCGAGGGCAGTCGGCTACTCATACACGCCATCTTCCGCTGGTACAAGATCATGAGCCCTCGAGTAGAGGCGAAGGTGAACGGGATAGGTCTGTCGTCCTTTATAAGTGCAATCTGTCCGAAGAGCGCACAAGCTGATGAGGGTGCACGCAGCATACGACGAAGCAAACCTGGTCCTCTATGTCTCCATTTCCCAAGTCTTCGCCATCTGGTTCATCCCCTTCCACCGCTCCCCCGTCACGCTCACCACCCGGCTCCAGCTCACACATAAGCCTTCTGCGACCCGGCTTGATACGAAGAAATACTACATCCAGTCGCAGGATGATCTATATCAGGTCGACCAATTCGTGCGCTTCTTCGCGCCTTGGGGCGTGGGCGACGCAGTGGTATACTTCTGGCATTTCTTCGCTACGCTGTTCTGTGTGGTGTTGAGTGTGTTGTTCGCGCCCTTTACCCGCCTCGAGGAGCGTTGGGCGGAAGGTCAGGCGGGAAGGATTGAGGGGGTGTTCATGCAGGGTGTGGAGGGCATTGAGGAGCGCAGGATGCTTGGGGGCACGGCGGCGGGAGGGCGGAGAGCGGCGGATGGGATACAGGAAGTGGCGGATGGGGTGCGGGACCGGCTAGAGCAAGGTGAGGCGAGGACCAAGGACCAGCTTTGGTCTAATGATGCAAAGCATGATACTCGGGAGGAGCATGGTTCTAAACAGTTCGGGAATATGCAGGTCGTGACATGAGTGCAAAGCTTGGATAGCCTCTCGCGATACCGCATCCAACCCAACCCAATCTGAGGCTTGACCTCGAGTCTCCAATTGATCCGCAACCGGCTTCTGTTTCAATGGTGGAAGGTGCGAAGGGTCGTTCCTTCCCAGTCGAAACGTTGATGCCTGGGGCGGGTCCTAGAACCATCTCACCTCACCTCACTTCATCTCATCACCCGCTTCTTCAGCTAATGCACGACGCACCAAACCCTCCGACTACCTTCCCTCCAGCATCACGACTCCATCATGCGGGCGAGTGGGAGTATCATAAATTGACGTTCTACCAAGAGCCCTCTCGCCTACGGTCACCTACTACTGGTGACTGAACGCGTCCTTGCCCTGTCACACGACCAAATCTGCAACACCGTCCCCAAACCATGAGCAATGGACAACTCACGTCTGCGAAGATTCTCGCCCGAGCTCAGAAACCCAATCTACGAGCTGGTCCTGCACGACCCCGAAGGCTTCCGCATCTTCCAATACGACGGCACGCACCCCGACACCGGCGAGCCAGACGGCCGCCCTCGCGGCATCGACCTCTACTACAACGACAGATTCCGCGTCGGAGGCGCACTGAACCCCGCCAAAACCTGCAAAGAGATCCGCACCCAGGCGCTGCCATTGTTCTACCACCTCAACACCTTCACCCTCTGCTACTCGTCCGACTCCCACTCCGTCGGAGCCTGGAGCTCGCAGATGAAGACGACCTACGCGGCATCCTTGACCGTCTGCCGCCAATGGCTCAGGACCCTGCCGGCCAGTGCCTCGGGGGCCATCAGCAAGCTCTACATCTCCCACGACGGCGGCGAAGCGTATTGACCCGGGAAGCGGCCGACGTACTGGTGGAACGACGCTCGTCGTGCGGAGCAGGACCTTCTTCATCCACGTCTTCCACCCAGCAGTATTCGCCTGAAAGTACAGCTCAAATGCTACCAGTACGAGTACGACCGCCACGGCCGACGGAATTCCACTGGGCGGGGGAAGTATATGTGCCATCTCGATGTGCAGAAGGAGTGCAGTGTCGTGATCTACGATCTGCCGAGCCATGACAAGAAGCTGGCACGGGCTGCTATCGAGGCGGCTTACGAGGAGCAGGTGGCGAAGATTGAGGAGAGAGCGGTGGAGTACGAGTGCTGCATTGGTGTTGGCAGGATGAAGGATGATTTACTGGACGGGGCGGACGTGGGTCGCACGCTGATGCTGCAGGCTGTTGGGAAGTAGCACGGTGGTGCGCCATGAGAGGATGAGAACGGATGATTCGTGCTGCGTGCGATGCTCGAAGCGGTTGCGCGCATGGCAAAGGAGTGCTTTCGCACTCCCGTCGACTTTATATTCGACTTACGATTGCTGGGGGCCGACGACGAATTCGATTCGCGCTAATGTCCGCGAGTGTTTAGAGCGTGTATTCTGCTACTTCGGACGGGTCCGAGGATTAGACAGCCGTATTCAACGCTGCTGTGCTGCTCACTCTCATCCTTTCTTAGCCGGTACCGATAACCGGAGCTCACTTATACACCGTGTCTTCTGGCTCGCTCGACAGCCACGCAGACCGTTTCCGGACAATGAATCTGGTCGCAGTCGGTCGATAGGCAGCAGGTCCAGGTGCCACTCCTCGTTCCACTAAAATGGGCCCTTGACCTCCCTATACACCAGATTTGCACATCTGCTCTGGTCACATATCCCAGAGCGTCTCTTGACCCTCCAATCTATCGCGACGAGCAACTACACTCAGCCACCCTATATATCTATCTCTATAACCCGCCGCTACCCCTGAAACCCTCCCCTCCCTACTCCATCGCCTTAGGCAACTCCTCCTTGACCGCAGGAACGAGAGAAAAATACGCCCCCGCCGTCCCCAACTTGATCCCCCCACTAACCCACAGCACACTCATCAACCCACCCCGACTCCTCAACATCCACCCACTAACAATACTCCCCACCAGCAACAACACCACGGCGCCCACCCGCCGATTCCGGCGCACATTGTTCGTGGCCAGGAGTTTGAAATCCCCCATAATATCGCAGTAGGTACTCGTGATGACATTCACGGGTAGTTCGTTGAAGCCCAGGAGGCGGGAGGTGGCGATCTGGATCCCGGATTGGAAGGCTAAAGGTGGGATGAGGGCGACGATGCGGATATCATGTATCACGGCTGGGTTCGGGAGGGCGAACCGGGTGGTATTGCCCGGTTCTTGCGGGATGAGGTTGCGGGGTGTGGCGAGGGCGGCGGAGAGGAGGATGAGGAGGGCTTGGGCGAGGAAGAGGAAGGTAGCCCATAATCGATTTCGGGTGGGTCCTTCGGGCGATATGATCTTCGAGATGCGGAAAGTGAGGAAGGCTCCCAAGAGGAAGGCGATGATGGAGACGAGCGTCGTGAGCCAGGCGTGCGGGTTGGCGGGTACTCCCGCGGTGGAGAGGCCTAGTATGACGGTGTTGCCTGTTTGCATACCGACAAACATCCCCCAGTTCTTGAAGCTGGCGGCGTCCACCATGCCTGTTACGAGGCAGCAGGCGAGGAGGGGCCAGTCGCCGTGGTCTTTTGTTACGGGGCCGAAGAGGCTGCGGCGGGACCAGAAGGGGGTGCGCTGGGGGAGGGGGTGCTTTTCTGGGTCATCCCCGGAGGTGGTGGAGGGGACGTTCTCGTGGGCGTTGTGGTCCGGGGCGTGGGGGGACGGGGCGGAGTGCGGTGCGCGCGGCATGGTGGGTGGTAGGAGGAGGACAGGACCAAGGAGAGTAGTCCAGCACCGTGTTGATTTCCAAATGAGTGAGGAGTGAGAAAGAGAATTAATGTCGCTCAGACTGTCGTGAAGTCGATCAGGCCCACGTCATGCCCATACCAGCGCCAATAATGTCATATCCACGAAGCCGCTGTAGGAAAGATAGGAGATGCGATGAGGCCGTCGCGGTTCGGAGAACCGTTATCGCGACGGGAAGAAAAAAAGCACCCACCAGCATGCCTCACCTTTTGCCTATCGCCCAAGGCCCGCTGCACTACTGCTATCACCGCCGGGCATCTTGAACACGTCGTAGTCGACACTGAGGTATGATGATGTAAGGTAAAGTTTCTTTGGAGAAGAAAGGAAAGAAGCTGTGTAGTGAACGTGAAAGTGAAAGGAACATGGAGTGGGCAGCTCTTGGGAGCTCTGCATTATTATTACTGCTCGGCCGAAACGCCGTCGGGTGACAACCAGCTCATATATGATGTAGGTAATCGGGAAACAGAGCGACACGCTGCATCAATATTGACATGGTTTAATATACACCGAAGCAAGGTAGATACGCTACAGTCAATCCACTTCTCCATCCTTGCCGCCGCCTACTGCGGTCCCACTACTCTCGCGCCACCATAGAATCCGTTGAAGCCTGCGGCGGTCGTGCTTGGCCTGTGGAGAGGCTGGGCTGACGAACGGTCAAGTGTCCGACAGGAACCATTCGCTAGTCCGGGGGAAGGTAGGAGTATGGGCTGGCATGAGCCCGCGATCGCGGCTCGTCGTAATCGTAGGCATCTCATCCTACGCTGTCGCACGGGACAGTTCGACTGCGGGTTCGGGCATGCTGGCAGACAATGACCCCGTCGCGCCCGCCATGCGAATCGCGCCATGCTGTCAAGCAGTATCCTGAGGCCTTTGTAGCCCTGGCCTCGGTCCAAACGTCCCAACCATCCACCCAAACCCTTACCACAGCCTCCCCCCTTCCGTCCCTCCCGCCTTCTTCGTCTTGCCCGCAGTCCCCGCCCCTGCGCTCGCCCCCTTCCCTCCCGCGCGCTTACCCAGCCTACTAGTCCCGGGCGTCCTGAAAAACAAACTCGGTCCCTTGCCCTCCGCCACCAAATGGCTCAAATACCCCCTATGCTGCTCATCACGGTAGTACTCCAGATCCTTCCGTGAAGTAGGGTCCGGGAGACGATACCTATACCTCTGCCTCTCGTCCGCTACGATATCAGCGGCAGCTTGCTCCATGGCCTCTCCTGTCTCAGAGCCCGCTGTGTTGAGCATGATGCGGCTTTGTAGACTGTGGATCGAGTCCATCTCCCCGCCAAGAACCTTCTTGACAGCGAACGGCGTGTAGTACCTCGTCGTCACGCTCCCTCCTGCCTTTTCCACCGCCGCTATCGCCTCCTTACTCGCGCGAGAAACCACGAGATGGATAGCGGACGTGAGTTCCTCTTTCCCGCGTGCGAGCAGTTTCACGCCATCGCGGCGCACGCCATGGAGACAGCGGGAGCGGGCGAGTTCACGAAGGGTGATAGGTTGGGTTGGATCGAGGCGGGCGGCGTTGAGGAAGTGTTGAATGCGGTCCAGGTTTATGGGGGAGAGCTCGGAGGAGAAGCTGCGACATCCGCGTTAGCATATACTACCTCGTCTTGCCGTGTTGTGATGGTGGTGACAAGTGGACCTACTGATTCTTCTCCCCCCTCGTCCCACTAACCATCCAGTCCGGCGTCTGTCCGCCATTGAACCCCGCGGGGACTTTGCCATGCTGTTTCTGGCCCTTGTGACCGCGTCCAGAAGTCTTGCCGTAGCCGCTCGAGGGGCCGCGGCCGACGCGGATGCGTTTGCTGTAGGCGCCTTTATTATCGGAGAGCTGGGAGAGGATCGAGGCGGAGCGGGAGTGTTGCTGGAGGAGAGGGGAGGGGTAGAGGAAGGGCGCGAGGGGCGTGTAGGTGGAGTGTGTTATTGTTGTCGAGGCTCGGCTGAGGAGCTGTAGTCGGGGGGCCATCGTGGTGACTGTTGCGGAGAGTGAAGTGGGTTGTTGCGAGATGGTTTTGGAGACGGAGCGCTTGGAGAAGCCCAGATCGCCAACTTTGCTTGGCATATTTAGCACGCGACTCCGCGAGTTTGATGAACACAACACACCCTCGCTTCGCTACACTCTGCGCACTCGTCTACAGGCCTCAGTAACAGCAGCGACGTGAAAGCTGACAAGTGGTTCACCAGCAATGCCGGACATGTTCGGAAGCAAAAGAAGAAGCGACCACGTCCTTCTTAATGCGTCCTGAGAAGGATGCGACACCGTCGCGCCGTACCAAACTCTCCATCCTAGGACTGTTGATAGCGCTCTTCATTGCCAACGTCTGCATTCTCAACAGCGAGTCTACTAGAAGCCTCCTCTACGCGCCATGGCTGCCCTCCGTCACCGGCGCGAGCGAGCAGCGCGTTGGCAAGCATGTCTGGCGCAAGAGCAGGGAACCGACGTCGGCGAGGGCTGTGCAGGATGAGCATCCCATACGTGCGTTGATGGAGGATGCGAGGTGGAGATTCCACGCCTACAACAGCGATCGCAGCAAGACGTTCAAGGAGACGGTGGAGAAGTACCGGCGCACATATGGCAGGCACCCTCCGCCGGGCTTCAAGCAGGTCTGTCGCTATATTAAGTCTGTAGTCGGAGCAGGACCGATGATGTGGCAGTGGTACCAATTCGCCTGCGAACGACACGTCCACAACATCGACGACTTCGCCCAGATCAACGACGACTTGCGACCCTTCTGGGCTCTCCCACCCCCCCAGATTCGGCACTATGCTGCCCATACCTCTGACAGTCACCAGAACCTCGTTGCTACCATCTCTCTGCGTCAAGGGCAGGTCTTCCAGGATCTGTGGGGCTGGCGGTCTGAGACGTTCGTCAAGACGCTAAGTACCATCGCGCAGTTCTTGCCGGACATGGATATCCCCATATGCAGGCAATGCTGCTGGTCGAGGAGCACAGTCGATCGTTGAGTGGAGATGGCGTCCGAGACACCTTCACACCGAACATCTCCAATCTCTGGCAACGCAAACCCCCTCCTCCCCCAAACCGTGGCTGGCTGAGCTACTAGAACCCCTTTTGGTACCCCACCGAACATACCGAGGATTCCACCGACCCACCACCGGACTACGGCTACTTCTGGCACGCCGGAACCTCCTACATGGACCTCGCGGCGCCAGCCTGCCCACCAGAGTCTTACGCTCGTAATCCGCACTCCCCCTCCCACCGCGCGGCAGCCGAAGCGAGCTACAAACTTTCCGCTTCACAGGGAGGCTTCATGACCAACACCAACCTCTCCACCGACCTCTGCACCGTCGGTCCTACCCTAGCCCACACCCACGCCTTCCTCTTCGCCGCCGAATCCCTCCTCGCCACCCAAAAATTGATACCCATCTTCTCCGAGTGCAAAGTTAGCGTGAACAACGATATCCTCTTCCCAGCGAACATGTACTGGAAGAAGGATAAGCGGTACGAGTACGACGACGCGGCAGACATCCCCTGGGACGACAAAGACGACGTCCTAGCTTGGCGCGGCGTGACGAGCGGCGGGCTGGCTTTCGAGGATAAACCCGAGGAGTGGAGGAGTATGCAGAGGCAGCGGTTGGTGGCTCTTACGAACGCGACGGCGTTGGAAGATAGCACGGTGTTGATCCTTGCTCTCTGAGATGCAGCTCAGGGAACTTACGCGCCTGCGAATTCGCCCGCTCCATTCGCCCGCGAACACACTGATGTAGGGTTCACGGAATTCTTATCCTGTATCCCCAACTGCTCGGCTGTGTACTCTCCTCACATAGACCTGCTACCGCCCACGACAAGTTTCTCGCAAACTTTCCGGAGCAAGTACTTGGTGGATATGGAAGGCCAGAGCTTTTCGGGCCGCTGGAGGGCTTTCTTACTGAGCAGGAGTTTGGGGGTTGAAGAGTACGCTGTCGCGAGAGTGGCATGATAGTAGACTGTTTGCGTGGAGGGATTACGTGCCAGTTGATAACCGATACGACGACTTGTACAGCCTCCTGGCCTATTTCGTTGGGGTCGAGGGTTCCGCATCTGCAAGTACTGCGGGTGGGGATGGGGTCAGAGGAGATGGGGTCAGAGGAGATGGGGGAGTGCAGGTGCAGGTGCCGAGACACGACCACGAAGCCCAACTTCTCGCCCAACAGGGCCGGGAGTGGGCTAGCAAAGTGCTGTGGCGGGAAGATATGGAGGTCTATCTATTCAGGCTTCTGTTGGAGTATGGGCGGGTCATTGATGACGAGAGGGATGTATTGGGATTTGTGGGTGGTGGGGGCGAGGAAATGGTGAGGTTTGATTCGCGGGTGCCCGCGGTATGAGGCGAGAAGGATGGTTCTGGAGGGTATGGTCGTGTCCGCGAGGCATCGGTATCGGGGGAGGCCTTGGGCTATTGGCTGGGCTGGCATGTGATGTGGGAGTGCGAAGTTAACGTCCCAGGCCTGACCTTTTTGCCGGGAATCCCGTTGGTACGAAGGTTTACTACCCGCCAACTGAGGGACGCGGAGCCTCGCAGCAGCATGTTGGCTTTCTCTCTCATAGTCGTTATCCCATCGTATATCTGGTCCCGACAACCGATATTCACCTGCAGGTGACCAACAAGGCGACGTCCGTATCCAAGCAGTACGATTTGGAGATCGCTTACGGATTCGGCAGGTACAACACGCAAGGTTCCAAGGTCCTGGTGAGCTGTTGCTGCGTATCCACTTCGGACTCGCCTATGTATCACGAGCTTGCATCAGCGGGAGATGTTGGTATTGGGGGAGTCCCTCAGGCTTCCCTCAGGCTGAAGTTAAGGTGGAATGTCACTTCTTTGACCGTGGGATTCTTGTCATTCTCACTGTTCTGTTGGGGTACATGTACTCATCGGGATGCGATTAGCGGGCGGGGTGAGATACAGTATAACGCCCGAAGTCGTATCATCGGCAGGGCGGCTTGCTGTTGCATTCTTCCAGACCAGCTGACGAGCAGATGTCCCACATGTAAACCGGTGCGTATAGAATCTCGGCTGCAAGTCTCCGTCTCATATGAGCCGGCAGATTCCGTCAAAGCACGCAGGTCATGTGGTAGACCGCTTTGTTGCGCCTGCCTCGTCTAGACTACCAACCCCAAAGTCAAACGCCGTAGGCCACTTCTCTCAGCTGTGCCGGACACGTTGTGACAGTACCGTAGTGATGCCGATGGATGGCCGGGAGCAACGCTTCCATGCACAGGTGAGACAGTGACCTCGCGTCGGTTATTAGTAGGTTCCAGTTATCATCAGGATCTTCACAAGCTTCCAGGCATCCCGCCTGGCTCGGCAGTATTAGTATCATGGGCTCGGCGAAAGGAAAGGAAGCGTGCCGTCACAGCAAGCGACACGAGCCTGTAGTAGCAATACCTTAGTGCCGGGCTCCGTTTTGCCAAAGCGAAAGCCCACCAGAGTCCAGAGGGGCTGATCTTTTGGAGCTCCGCCGGCCTCCGGCGGTTCGTCGACACGGCCAAAAGACGCCTTTCCAATCAAGCTGCAGGCGCGGGAAGGGGTGGAACGACACGCCAGGCTTTGGTCGTTGGCCCGCAGAAATATTGCGCGCCCGGCCCGGTCACACAAAAAGGTGCCAAAGGACGCTGCGCCACAACTTGCGCATGCATGTCGTCGACGACTAGGAGAAGGTGGGATTTCGGTAACTAGATAGCGCATAACAGTGGTCGTCCGGTTCAAGCCGTGCTCGCTGCAAGACACTCCAGCGAGGCGAGTCCGAGCTGTCATCACAGCGGGAGTCTGCCAGGCTTTCCGCCCCCCCTTGTGTGAGGACGTAGAGTTCATGGTCGCGGAGAGGTTACCTTACCGCGTGGAGCAGGTGCGTGTACTCTTGGGCTGATCGCAAGGGGGGCAAAAGTCTCGGGTCAAGCAACGCAGCATTGAGGCTGATGAACTTTGGCCGCGAGTGTGTGGCGCCGCTGCACTTTCCCAGTGTGACGATCTGTACATGAGGATGAGCCGGGACTTGAGCCGCTTCCAGTAGGTGCAAGGCCGCAAGGCGAGGACAACATACGAAGCGGCATCATGATTGTGTAAGACCCAAGGAAGGGTTGGCGCACAACAGGCCCCGATGCCCTGTATCGTGATGACCGCAAAGCGTCTCGCGATTTGCTGGCGCGGCGCGCTTCGCTGCCAAGAGATCCATTATATGCGTCAAATGCAGCTAGATAGATGAGTAGTGGCTTCCATTATTCATGAAACTCTCCCGTGGTGGTGTCGGCCGCTTCAAGGTGATCTCTCAAGCTATCATCATCAACCTCTGATGAGAGATCGTCGACGCCGACGCCTGCTGCGACGCGAGGAGGAGGCAGAGCTGTGATTACAATCTAGCTGCTACTATAGCGCCTCTGGTGAATCTCCACTGTCATGGGTCGAAGCTTCCTGTTGGTCCGGTAGGAGTACGTGGCGGGACAACAGAACGTTCCATGTTCGACAACTGATGAACCAACGACACGCTCGGTGAGGCTTACTGCAATAATAATAGCACGCGGTCATCCGGTACACCAACAAGGTTTTCACAACGGAAGGTTCCTCACGGCTCTACCTTCATAAGTCTCACCTGCAACTTTCCCGTCGGCTCGTACGAACAGTTGATGCGGTGCTGATGTGCCGCGACGGCGCGACGACTCTTCCAAACGTGCAAGGAATCACGATGCAGGCTTTGGGGGCTTATGGGGCCGCGCCAAAAAGCACACGGCCGCTGAGACATGCGCTATGAAGGCCAGCACGCGTCTGATGATGAGTGGGCTCGGCCAAAACGATCAGACACTAAGGTAGCGAAAGAATGGTACAGTACAGTCCCGTATGTCTTTGCGAGTGCCAGCCATCGGACCGCAAAAATACCCATATGCAGAACGCTGGACTATCGCCATGCTCGTACGGTGTGTGTGGGTGTCGAGTGACATCTGCACTCACTATTGGTCGGACTCGCCTGAAGCCGACGCACTTGTGCAAGTACCTACCGTACATGTAGTAGTGAGCAGTGGCCACTGGCATATGCGGTCTGCTGAAGCCGGATGGTTGTGCGCGCTTGTACACCACGTTTGCACGCCACTGGATTGCTGTAGCAAATAAGCGAAGTTGATTGCGCTTGGTGGGTGTGTGCCGTCGCCCGCGACACAGATTTTCTGCGTCAGGCGCACGACGGGACCAGCGGCGAAATACCTCGCATAGCGGACGGGAGCGTCGGAATGGGTGATCTCGCCCCTCAATTGATATGCTTGCATTTGTTCGTGTGCATCGACGATGACCCTTTTTCGCTTCCCCAATCAAATGCGATCCTGCGCCGTATTCGGTGCTCCTAACGGTCATCCTCCGATGGGGTGTGTCGTGTCGCAAGTACTAGT
>NAJQ01000564.1:0-19694 GCA_005059865.1 Friedmanniomyces simplex
TTTGATTATCCTAGATACTCCTCTTCTCGTAGTCGGCTATTGCTATGTCTAGGTAGTCTTATTGAAAAGTACCTAGGTCGCCTTTAGCTGACGATGTTGATAATACTTGTTGGATCTGAATTACAGCTACTATAGCTATCTCGCGTAGTGGAACGCTAGGCTTATAACCTATTGTATAATAGATCGCCAAATTAACTGTGTACAAGCATATGGAAGATATCTACGTAGCAGTGAGAACCAGATGAAAGGTTCTCACCTGCTTAGTCACATGACTGTCACCTGACTCTTGGCAGTGACATGATGCTCATATCACAACAAGGTTTGACGCGGGTATTCCCGTACGCGTGCTATTCTAGCATCCTTTTTTGACCACACCTCCTCCTTCTCAACATCAACGTATTCAACCACTGACTGTCGCACTTGGAAACCTGCCGGCCGTCTCATATTCCACTTCATACGAGTCGTACCTACTGGACCGCTCATAGTTTCGATTTACAAAACTGCGATGGGCTTGTGTGACAACGCGCGAACGCCGCATGAGCGCCGCCTGCATGCCGCTGCCAAAGCCGGCGATGTCCCAGAATTGCAGAACGGGCTGCAGGAGTGGCGCGACGACAGCGCTGTCTCGCCACCAGAAAACTCGGACTTCCACCTGGCGGCGGGCGTAGCAGTAACGAACAATCAGCCCGCAGCGCTGGAGTACGTACTCGATCAGGGTTCGTCCGCCGACAACACTCTTGCGCGGCAAGCCGCTGGGAAGAAGGGCAACCAGTGCTTCGACGTCTTGTATGCGCACGGATGGCGACCGGAATCTGAGCCGGACGGCAATGCCATGCCTACGATACAGTAAGTTCTGCCCACTTGTTGCTTGCTTCTCCATGCCAACGAACGGCGTCTAGAATGGCTATCGGCAACCATGAGCAGCTGCGGTGGCTGCTGGACCACGGGGCCAACGCCAACGTGCCTTGTGCTCGCACCAACGACACACCGCTCTCCCGCGCGGCGAAGACGAACAGCGTGCAGACCGTTGACCTGCTACTCCAGCACAGCGCTGTACTCAAAGACAGTAATGCACTGCACGCTGCTGCGTCGGGAGGAGGTCCGGACGAGGAAAGCCTGGCCATGATGCAACACCTTATCGACCTCGGTGCTGACATCAACGCGCTCGAGGTCATGCACGCCAAGCGGTCGGGTCACAATATCCGTGTCCTTGGTACCGCACTGCATGCTGCTATTAGAGCGGGCAAGCCGGCGAGAGTGCAGTGGCTGCTTGAGCGTGGCGCTGATGGGAAGATCAAGAACGAGCGCGGGTATAGTCCACTTGAGTGGGCAGCGGAGTGTGAGAGCAGTACAGATCTGGTTGCCATTCTCAGGCAGGCTGGATGCGAGTAATCGAGGCCCGCACACAGAGCGGTAGAGCAGCAGCACCGAGCGGATCGAACTCATATGCTGCACAGCTGCGATAAGCGCTATAGGCGCCTCAGCTAGCGCGGCAATCCCCTGACCAGCAAAGGCCAACTCCGGACCGAACGGCTTTCGTCAGGCAAGCAAATAATGATGCCCCAGCGAGGTCTACCTGACAACTTCGGCCGTTGAGAGCAGTGCTGGCCATGGACCCTTCCGGACCAAGTTGCGTGGCCCGTGAGTCTTCGAACCTTTCCATCAGCGGCACGTGTGCAACAAAATCAGCGCGTGAACGAGCGAAGGTCTTAGCTGGCACTGTCTGGATCGACTCCACATGTTCAAAATGACCTGCCTCCGAACCTACTACTTTACTACGGCTCGGAGTTTGCGTAACATTGTACAAGCGTTAGAGTGCACACGCAGGGCCGTAATTGGCAGCCTGGAGGCTCACAATTTGAAAAATGAAGCCAGGTTGCGAGAATGTTGCTGAGATCTGGGCAGTGTCGAGGCGAGTCTGCAGAACAGAGGCAGTGGCGCGCACGCCCTTCAGCTGGTGACGCCCAGGCCGACTATGAATCTTGCTGGGCTCCGAATTCTACGAACCAAGACAGAATGTATACCTCGGCACTCATGCAGGGTCACAGAACCTCATACCCGCACCATCCGTTATAGCCGGCGCACGAGCACAGCGGAATCGGGCGCCAAACACCGCACCTCTCGACGAGTTCCACTTGCGTACACGAACTAGCCTGCCCTGCACGTGGGACTCTAGCAGCGGTATCTCGTCAAACGATACACACGCTCTTCATGTGCGGCTTTGGTCGGCGAAGAGCTCAGCCCAGCACTCAAGGTCAGTCATACAGAATTTTTCCGCCCACTTTGACAACCATGCCCGGTACTGTACGCCTTCTCGAGAGACTGCGGACCATCTCGCCGCCCTCTTCGGTCCCTCGCCAAGCAAGTGCCGACGTGCAAGGGTCGGTGACATAAGACGTTGCCACCCGCATCTCGACCACGATGTACAAGAAAATACAACCAGAGGCGACTACACGAGCGAACCGATAACTCCTCGCCCCGGTGAGGCGCGTGTAGAAGGTCAGTCCTAGTTAGATCTCTTACACTTACACGCATGCTATAAAGTATATCGTGCCATACCGCAGCGTAGCAAAATTCATTGCAACGGAGACGATCGGCAACGTCCATTGTCACTAAGCGTCGGAGAGCGACATGCATCCCCCACGTTTGACTTGGCATGTGCAAACCCCGCTCTCCACCTCCACATTCGATGCAACGCCGCCATCAATCGCCGCAGTCACCAACCTCATCGCTGCGGGATTGGTCGTCAAGAAGTCATCGACGCACCTTTCCTGCCTTTCAGCAGGTCCGTCATCTGTTGATCGACGGGAAGCGGGTTATGAGGTGTGTGACGCTTCGGCTGTCGGGACAAACCTCTACGACCTTAAAAGGCAGGCATTATCGCACACCGTTGCACTCCATCTGTGGCTTCATATCCTCTCCCCCCGTTGACGTCCCAATCCTCGTCGATTCATCTTGAAGTCCACAAGCGCTCACGGTGGTAGCCGCACCCCTCTGGACAACATGGCCATTTTCAAGCGCATGTCCCTCAAACAGGGCAACACGTCGAGAACCAATGCCGCAGAGCTGTCATTACGAGCCTCCATCTATCCTCTGTGTCTGGTGACTGTCCTGTTTTTCCTCTGGGTAAGCATTCGCCAGCCTCCATGTCCGTAACAGGAGCCTTACCTGATTCACGACCAGGGTTTCTCGTACGGACTCCTCGACACACTCAACAAGCACTTCCAAGTTTCCCTCGGCATCAACCGCGCCCGCTCCGCCGGTCTGCAAGCCGCCTACTTCGGCGCCTACCCCCTCGCGTCCCTCGGCCACGCGAACTGGATCTTGAGACACTATGGCTTCAAGCCGGTCTTCATCTGGGGTCTCTGCCTTTACGGCGTTGGTGCTCTGGTCGCATGGCCTTGCATCCTACACCGTTCCTTCGGCGGCTTCTGCGCGGCCATCTTCATCATCGGGAACGGTCTCGGGAGCCTGGAGACTGCCGCCAACCCCTACATCACCATTTGCGGTCCACCGCGGTACGCTGAGCTGCGGATCAATATCTCCCAGGCTTTCAACGGCGTGGGTACAGTCATAGCGCCGGTGCTGGGGTCGTATGTCTTCTTCAAGAACACCGCCAGCGGCGCGGATGCCACCCAGTCCTTGACCAATGTGCAATGGGTGTACTTGGCAATCGCATGCTTCGTGTTTGCTCTGGCCATAGTGTTCTACTTGTCAGTCGAACTATCCAGATATCAATCTCAGTAACACGCTGACAACTTACTAGCTCTCCAATCCCTGAGATCACCGACGCCGATATGGCGTTCCAAGCCGAAGAGACGCACGCCGGGACCGACGATGTCTCGTTCTGGAAACAGTACCGTCTCTTCCACGCCGCCTTTGCGCAATTTTGCTACACCGGCGCACAAGTCGCTATCGCCGGCTACTTCATCAATTACGTCACGGAGACACGACCAAACACCAGCGCTTCCCTGGGCGCCCAATTCCTTGCCGGCGCTCAGGGTGCGTTCGCTATGGGCCGATTCACCGGCGTCGGCATCATGAAGTTCGTCAAGCCTCGCTGGGTCTTCCTGATCTACCTGACGGGCTGTATCATCTTCATCGCTCCGGCAATCACGCAGCGCGGAAATACCGGCATGGCGATGCTGTATATCACGCTGTTCTTCGAGTCCATCTGCTTCCCGACGATCGTAGCCTTGGGTATGCGCGGACTTGGCAAGTACAGCAAGCGAGGCTCTGGGTTCATCGTTGGCGGTGTTTGTGGTGGTGCGGTAAGCAGTTCAAACCATTCGAGTCTCCACTGAGACGTTGCTAATGATCCGTTTCAGATCGTTCCGCCAATCCTCGGCGCCGTCGCAGACATGCACAACAGCACCGCCATCGCCATGAGCGTGCCCCTGGGGTTCTTCATCGCGGCTTGGTCGTACGCTCTGTGTGTGAACTTGGTAGACTATTACCGCATCCCGGCTGATAAGCTGGGCGCCGCAAAGATCGGGATTAAGAACAGCGGCAACGATGAGGAGGGTGTCAGGGGGGAGCCGGAGAAGGTGGGCATTGAGCATACGGAGAGTGGTAGCGAGGAGATTAAGGAAGTGGGTAAGATGTAGAACGGCTTAAGCAGAGGCGATAGATCAGTCGTAACGAAATGTAATGTGCTCATGAAGCTATGCGGATGTCTCCGTCGATGAAATGGTCACAATCCTTGCGTGTCAAAGTCCAACATAAGTATCGAGATGGATGCAACGAAGATGCGTGAGGTAGTCCTGGGAAGCAGTTCAATTGGCAGGAAAGACGCAAGCCTGCCATGGAAAAAGATCCAACGCAGGCACAGCAACTTAACGTCAAGAGCTTGCAAGTTTGGTTGAGGTTTTGTTCACAGTGTGTTCTATCCAACACCATGCAGAACCAACGGATGAGGCGCGGTCACGGCGTCCGTTCTTACACGGCAGCATCCTTCCTGGCGAATGTCCTGCAAACCCACAATTAGCATTCGACATTCTGTTTGTCGCTTTGGGAGCAAGCATACCTCGCCAACGCCTCAATGCTATCCGCAATCCGCTTGAAGTCATCCTTCTGCTCGCCAGCAATTTCATTCACCGTATCCGCACTGCTATCCTCGTCCTCGTTGGACCACTGGATCTCGAAAGTGTTGAAGTCCACCTTCACATCCTGTCCATACACGTCCTTTGAGGGGTGGGACGGGAAGCCGCGGAGTGTCGAGACGAGGCTCATGAGCTCTTGGACGTCGTCGGCTGGGACGTCACCGGCTTTTTGGGACGACTTGGCGTTGCCGGTGTATTGGGTGTTGCGGATGGATGCGGAACGGTTGGGCTCGCCGATGACTTCGATGACGTGGCTTGGCGGACCTGGGCTTGGTCAGTGGTGCATCATGGAGGAAACGCTTCCGTTCGACGTCGCTGCATGGTTTCCCCAGAGCACGACGCTGCTCGTCGACCGTGATGTCGTGTAAGGCCATCCAGTGATCGGAGGTCGCCGGAGGTGCATGGTCCCCCCAAACACACAACTCCTTCGCTGCTGGGAGCATCCATCCTTTTGGTGGATAACATCGCGGCACTGAGAGAGAAAGTGGACATACCAGAGAAGGGCTTCGTGAGACGGATCTCGAACTCGCCCGATGGCGGTGGTGCTACTTGGCGAGGCATTGTGGTTGGTGTTGCTAGATGTAATGAGATGAGACTGATCGTTCGTCTTTGTCGCTTCGTGTGTGTCGTGTGCGTGAATCTGCAGGTACAGTTTGCACTCGGAAATCCAAAAGGTCAATGGTGTTGTTGATGTCATGGCTAGTCATACGGTCATTGTTATGCCTCAGGCAGCCATACAAACCTAGCACGGCTTATGGACGGCATCGGCCTGTTCAAGAGAGGTCACTTCGGTTCCTCATCAATGCAGGGTGGTCGACTGGGGCAGAGGGGAACCCATGGCATGGATAGCAATCCCACTGGGCGCAGGAGAATCGTCAACAGGGCTCTACTGTTCGTATTCCGCTGTTAGCCTGTCTGAGCGCTGGCTTTTTGCGCCAGTCTATAACACAACGACGAGCACTGTAACAGCAACGCGTGGAAGCGGCATCGTAGAAGGAGTTGCAGGGGCTCGATTGGGCCATCTTCTGGTTGAGCACACGTTCTGCTATCGATTGTGCGGTTGCGGTGGCTTTGGAAAAGCACCCACCTGGCAACCTATGTTGACGGTCAAGATGCCGGAGACGGGATCCTCAGGTTCATCGTACTCGACATGTTCCACACCACAGCGCTCAGACCATCCTCCCCACCATCAGTGCCCGGCGTAGCGACATCAATGCTGGCAAGCAGGCCTCCCAGCCTTCCTGTCTCTGTATTCCTGGCGACAATCGCCACATTCGACGAGGTCTGCCCGCCCACAGCGACGAGATCACCGGCTTCGTTGATCGAGAAGGTTCGCGGATACCAAGCGTGCGCGTTCGTCGCTTCGACAAAGTCCAGAAGTCCAGTATTCCAGTGGAGCTGATGTTGTAGGTCACCAGGGAGTCCTGCTCCGAGCCAAACGTCTGATCGTTGCGGTTGGCAGCGTAGAGGAAGTTGCCTCGGACGTGAACTTCTGCGGCCTTGACAGGCAGAGATGAAGAAGGTGGCGCACCAGACTCGTAGGTCGAGAGTGTTTGCGTCTTGGTCAACGACAAGCAACCGGAGTGAGGACAGCTCACTTTCCAACCTGTCACGGAGTTGCCGAGCTCGTTGACAGTGTAAAGCATCAGTCCGTCGACAGAAGCATCGTTTGGAGACCACCATGTCCCGTGCCGTGGGCCGTCTCCGGCTCCGGCCTTGGCAGGTGTGCAAGTCGTGAGCTTGCCGGTGGATGCATTGATGCTGAAGATGCGGATCAAGTCGGCTCCCAGATCAGGAACAATGAGGTACTGTCCGGTCGGGTCGGTGATGGTGGAATGCGGATGGGGTGCATCTTGTCGAGAAGGCACGGGACCCGGTCCAGACACGGTGAATGAGTCTTTCTGCAACACCTTGGAGCTCGAGGTCAAGGGAAGTTTATACGTAGAGATCGATGACTCGCCACTGATTGCCCGTTAGTCACTCAGCGGGACCTCAGCATCTTCAGACCTTGACTCACTACTCAGCCATTGAGAGGAAGCCGTTGCCGTCAGAGCCACCGTACAGCCACCCATGTACGTCTGCGCCAGACGTCTTCGCCTGCCCGGTCATCTTCGGAGCTGCACCCGTAACGTCAAACGACGAGACCACACCGCTGTTGGAACTCTCATCAAAGCAGTAAAGCGTCTTGGACGTCCGGTCCAGAGTCAGCCACGATGGCATGTTGCCACAACCGGTAGCAGAGGAATCGATCGAGAGCGTCCCATTATCGCCGCTGCTGCTGGGCTCGTAGGTCAAGGTATAGATCTTTCCAGTGTAATGCGATACGAAGAGGTGGGTTCCCAGCACACTGGGTGCGAACAGGACTGCGGCCAGCGCAGATGCGAAAGAAGGCAACATGATGCTAAACGAGTGACTGGTGGCGAAAGCAAAAGCGGTGAAAGAATTGTGAGAGAAGGGGATGTGGAAGTTTTACTCACCGCGACAGAACGACATCAAAAGGAGCGCAGTCGCGCGTAGACGACCGGCACACGCTCGCAAATGAGATGTGCATATATCTCGAACGCCGCCAAGACACCTGGACGGATGGATGTTCCCGAAACTGCGGCCCGCTGCTCCCGGCGTTGCCTGCCGACCCGGATGAAACCGAGAACGCCAAGATCTTCAAAGCAACTCCAAAGGGTCGAACGGTGTCAATTATCAACTTGCGCTCTCAAACTTGATAGCATGAAGGTATTTGAGAGAGGAGCACCACAGCCAAGGGAAGGGATGCGTCTCGGGCTTATTGGTATACCCCCATACCGTAGTCTGTTTCGATCTCCGCGAAACCGAGCCAACAACAGCGCCCGTACAAGTCGACGTGGTCCTACTCGGGCGTAGTCCCTGGGAGAGACTGTAGACGACTGAATGAGACAGGGTGTATGCTCAATCGGGGGCGGATGGTACGCTGTCCAGATCAATCACGGCCACGCCGTCTGCAAAGGTTCCACAAAGAGCATTCGAACGACCTCTTCGACCTCCATCGCTCATGCTGACCCAGAGCCTCAAATATCTACCATTCGTTCAGAGGGAGCACTGTATCGCTCTACTTTCCCGCACGTACGATGTACTCGCGGAAAGCGTTCTGGTTACTTCCGTGTTCGGCTGAGGATCGAAAAGATGTCTCAGCAAGATCGATCAACTGCAAGAAGTCGAGATGTTCGGTGCAGGAGGCGACACTTTGCTGTGATCGCAAAGCCGGTCAAATCTAGTGTTCCAAATAGCAGGCGTTGCATTTATGTCGCCCTTCCATCTCATCTCGTCTCATCGCGCCACAAACCGACGTTCATAGCAAGCAACCAAGATCTTTGACTCACATGATCTGGGTCTAATGTAGCCCCAGCACCGGCGACGACCAGAGGCCCTCCCCCTTACAGATCCAAGCTCCAGACTAAGTTTTCAGCAGAATGCCAGGCTACATGTCCGACGTCTCCTCCTGGCCCCAGAGATTCCGCCGCCTGGCCAACGAAAGTCGGGACTGGAGCAGCGAGGGAGACGAAAGGTGGCGCTTCCAACGCACCACCGTCACCCAGGACATCCAGCTCCTCCCACCCGCAGACTCCATGTTCGCGGGCCAGCAACTAAGCGTCAAGCTCTCCCTCGTGCCACCCTACCCTCGTGAACCACCCACCATCCGTTTCCGGACGACCATCCCCGTCCACCCCAACATCACCAATCTGGGGGAGGTGACGGCGCAGACCTGGCTGCCGGCGTGGCAGCCAAGCATGGGTGTTGTCGACGTTCTGGAGCAGCTGATTACTTGGCTAGACAGTCCGGATATGGACAATGTTGGCAATGCCCCGGCGCTGCGTCATTACAATTGGGATCGGGATGAAGCGCAAGTCCGCCAACAGACGGCGGAGCGACAATCGACTCAGATGCAGTGGGAGGACGCCTTGTCCATTATTTCGGGCCAGGGTGGGACCATATTGGAACGGCGGGGGGTAGAAAATCCTTTCACGGATGCGGCCGAGATAGTGACGCAGCCACCATCTCCTGTCGCCTCGTCGGTGCAGGACGAAGAGGATAGCTCGCGACCGCTGATAAATACGGGCACAGATGCAACGCCATGGCCAGACGATGTGGAGGGACATGTTGTAGTCCGCAGAGGCAGCCGAGCGTGGTGGGAGCGGCAGCTAGCACGGCATTTTCGTGGTCGATCTTGAATTGCCTTCGATACTGAGTACGCCGCTCGAGGCTCGGCGTGCTGGCGGACAACGTCCTGTAGCAAAGCAGATCATTCCCACCTCCCTCATGAGTACACCCTCCTAACCCGCCCCCTCCTCCTGCTCCCTCTTCCACTTCTGCGCCATCGCCATCAACTTACTCATCCCCGCACTCCCTTCATCATCCGCGGGGAACACATAATCCATGTACTCCTCGAAACTGTCATCGTCCAGCCTTCTCCGCTTCTTGACCCTCCGCGGCATCTGCTTCGCAACCGCCTCCCTCTCCTTCTCCCCGCCGTGCGTATCCTCGAAACTCTTCCATGCACTCAACAACGCCACCCTCTCCTCCACCAGCCTCCGGTCTTTATAAAGCTTATGCGCGCGCTCAAAGACGGCGCGGGCCCGTGTGATAGACTTCGCCGCCACAGCCTCCGACTCAGGATGCTCGAAGTCAGGTACGTTGAGTTCGAACTGCGCGTAGCTGATCCACACCTTGACGTGCTCGGTCTTCTGCAACAACCTCTCATAAAGCTTCCGAGCCCTCTCATACTCCTCCGCCTCCTCCGCCGCGTCCTCCTCGAAGTCAATGTAAGCCTTCCACAATAATTCCGGCATATCTAATACCGGCTGAGTGACTGCCAACTCGTAGATCGCCCTCGCGCGCTCCAGATCGTCCAGCCCTCGCTCGAGCTCCGCGAATTTGATCCAGGCGCTGCAGTTTCCGGAGTCCCATTCGATCCATTTCTCGTACAACGTTCTGCACCGCAGGAACTCGAAGAGCTGGAGCTCCATCTCGATATATGCGCGGAAGAGCTTGTTTTTCGGGCACATGCCTATTGCGAGGCCCATCGATTTGCGCGCTTGTGTGAGATCGGATTGCCGGAGATGGAATTGCGCTTTCAGGATCCAGAGTTTGGCGAACGTGAAGTGCTTGTGCGGGACGAGTTTCAATGCTTCGGAGTAGACTTGCGCGGCGCGGGCGTTGTCTCGAGCCTGCATTTCTTCGTACAGGGCGTAGAAGATCCAGAGATAGATGTACCGTCTCCAATGCCGCTTCTCCTGCGAAGGCGGGACCTGTGTTATAGCGCGCTCATAGACGTCCCGCACTCGTTCTGGGTCGCTGGAGGGGCTGCTCTCTTCGAGCCGCGTGTAGTCAAACCAGGTGTCGTAACTCTTGGGATTCTCTTTCACTTGCTCCTCGTACATGACCCGTCGTTTCGCAAGCACAACATCCTCTACGCCCTCACGGTCACCGAACTGCTTCTCGAAGGTCGTGTACTGTTTGTGCAGGATCGCAGACTTGCTGCGCGGCATGCGATCGAGCGCGTATTTGTAGATTGCTTGCGCGCGCTCGTACTCCTTCAGCTTCGCTTCGAAGCGCGCGTAAGCGATGAAAATCTTCTCATCCATGAACTCGTCTCCTAGCGTCTCGATCGACATCCCGAAGACTTCGCGCACGAGATCGCTTGTCCCGTTCTCCTCCTCGAACCTCGCCCACTTGATCCAGTTCCTCGCCTCCGGATGAACGATCGTAAACCTCTCGAAAATGTTTCTCGCCCGCTCATACTCGCCGTACCGCTTCTCTAGCTTGATGTACGCATTCCACGCCGCCTCGTCAGGCTCCCAGCTCATCCACCGCTCAAACACCGCCCTCGTACCGGCCACATTCCCCAGCATCTCCTCCATATACACATACTTATACCACAACTTGTCCACTCTCGGCATAATCGTCACCGCCCGATCGAGCACATTCCGCGCATGGTTGATATTCCGCTCCTTCATCTCGCTCTCCACATACCGCACCCACAGCTGCACGTTCGTCGGCTCGCAGTCCAGCGCGCGCTCAAACACACTTCGGGCACGGCGGTACTCTTTCTGCTCCAGCTCCCAGGCGGCATAGCGCATCCAGTTGCCCATGTTGAGGCGATTGCGGCGGACATAGTCCTCGAAGTCTTTTCGCTTGCGGCCCTGGTATTCGTGCAGTTCTTCGAGGTCAGCGAAGCGTTGAGTCGGCGCGGTGAGGGCGGGTTCCTGGCGGTCGACCGCTTCGCGGAGGAGCTGTTCGGCGGAGATCTGTTGGGGCGCGGGCGCCTTGTTCTTGACCCGGGGAGGGCCGCGTGAGGCCTCCATGGTGGGTGTAGAGGACGAGTGGCGCGGGAAGGAGTCGAGAAGGCGGGCGGAGGATATATGTGTGTTCGCAGTGTGGACTGCGACTGATCAGAGAGAGTTGGAGCTCAGTTTGAAGCCGCGAGTCAGATCATTCGGGGAATCATCGGTGATAATTCGGCTCTTCGATTACCGGCTTGGCGTTGATGATTTGCATGTGAATATGAGTTGCACAACGAAGTGCAATACACTACGACTGTCAAGCATTGCATTACACACATTGCATGGCGTTTAACCAGAAGGGAAAGCAGAACGAACATGGCAGCACCATCCATCGACCGCCTCCTCAACCTCGTCCCTGATCACCCCGAGCAGGTCCTCACCCAACTTCACTCCCACCCCACCCTCGCCTCCCAGCAAGATGCCCACGGCTACAGTCTCGTGCACGCCGCGACCTCATACAACCACGCCGACCTCCTCCGAGCACTGATCAAGGATTTTCATGTGGACCCGAACATAACCGACGAAGACGGCGAAACGGCACTCTTCAATGCCGAGACGGTGGATATGGCGAAACAGCTCCTCGAACTGGGCGTGAGGCTGGACTTGAAGAACACCGACGGTCAGACTGCGGCTGAGAGACTGGATGACGAGGACGAGCAGCCCCTCGTAGCTGCCTACCTGCGCGAAGCTGCTAGCCATCCTACACCAGAGGCAGCAGCATCGGTTCTTTCGCAAACAGCCGGCGCGGAGGCATCGTCTGCCGCGCAAGCAGGGACAGTCAACGGCGATGCAAACGGCGTACACGCGCCACCACCGTTACCGAACGGCGTCAAGATCGAAGTGGGCACCATGCAGCAGGACGAAGCGGGCGGAGAGCCTGACCCGGAGTTCAGACGGCGAATCGAGGAGTTGGCGGCGCGAGAGGACTTCCAGACCGAAGAAGGACAGAGGGAGCTACGGAACCTAGTCGAGGACGCTGTAAGCGGTTTGACGCAGGAAGGGCAGGGAGCGGCTACGAGGAGACGGTTGGGATGAGCGAACGTGGAAAGGGTACGCCTGCTGCATGCGATGCTCATCATACATTCAGTGCGCTATCCGCCAGATTACGGTAGGCGCTGACGATACCTCGACGAAGTCGGGTTTCCCGACTTTCAAGGAGACTGGGAGCCTCTCCGGTCGTACTCGCTCTATCGGCTCATCCACCGACGCAGCCGCAGTTGACCCCGTGGATGAAGTCGCGAAGGTGCTGGAAGCCCTCGCTCAAGTCGCCTGTCCGCTTATCCGCTGGTATCGCTTGGCAAGCGTGCGTCGTTGTCATCGCGTGTGGATAGCCACCAAACATCGGCGTCGTGGGAACAGCCTGGTTCGTCGACGGCGTCGATATCGAAGTCGCATCCTCCGCACAACACTGGAAATGTGCGCCGCGTTCACCCAACTCGCAACCCGCCAGGTGGCCCTCGTAATCCGCCAGGTGGCAATGTTGAAGCTCGCAATCATCGAAATTGCAATCCGCCCAGTCGCAGTCCGGCAACGCGCAGTCCGGACTATCGCACGGCTGCACCGCACACACTGCTTGCGCCGGTAGTGGGCAAGTTGGCAGGTCGCAAGGCGGTATGCTACACCCCCTGTTACTGCACGGCGCAGATTTGCAGGGCGAGACGCTGCGGCAGGGTATCCGGTTCTCGGCCTCGCATTGCGCGGAGAAGCAGGGCCGGCCGGCGCAGTAATCGGGTGGGAACTTCTCGACGCTGGGAGGCGCCCAGCTTGGTAACTGGAGGAGGTGGTGCTGCGGAAGTTGATGCTGGTGGGGATGCTGGTGCTGTGGTATCGTCGTCACATCTGGACGCCTCGTCACTGGCTCGTCACCATCGACCATCACCGATGCCTTCCGCTTCTGCCTACCCTTCACCGCCTCCCTCTTATGTATAGCCCGGTGCTTACTCAGATTCGAACTATCCGCAAAACCCTTCCCGCACTCCTCGCACACGTACGGTTTCGCCCCCTTATGCACATTCATATGACTCATCAACGCGGTCTTGACCGCGAAACCTTTCCCACATTCGGGACAGACATGCTGTCTAGCTTTCGTATGCGTCGTCTCATGATTCTTCAACTGCTCCTTTGTCACAAACGCTCGGTCGCAGCCTGGGTAAGAGCAAGAGTGCGGCTTGTGATTCGTGTGGCTGTGGATGTGTCGTGTGAGTTTGGGCTTATTGCCGAAGGACTCGGGTTTGGTGCAGCCGGCCCAGTGGCAGTGGTAGTCGCCACCCACTAAGCCTGTTTGATCGGGAGGGGTGCGGCCGGCGTGGTCGGCGCATATGTGGGCATCGAGGGCGGCGGCGGAGGGGTATTGGTTATTGCAGGTGTGCCCGCTGACGGACCAGTGGCAGCAGTGTCGGCCGGCGCAGAAGGCGGGTTCGCCGGAGAGGCGGGTGGATGGGGTTGTGGAGCGGAGAGCGTGTGCTAGGTGGTCGGTGGTGGGCGTGAAGGTGTTGTAGAAATCTGCGCTCGGGTTGCTGGGTAGGGTGGAGATGAAGGGCTGCTGGGTCGCCATCGTTTGGCAGGGCTACGATGAACCAGTTCCGTTCTTTTCAGTCTGTGCGTGACCGTTTTACGTTGTCTCCCAGCGTGGCTGTCCTTTGACCATCAAGGTGTTTTGATTGAAGTGCCATCAGGGTGATTTGCTAGTAGGCAAATATAGTCGTGGTATTTAAAGCAGCACCACAGCAATCACTTCTGGCTACTTCCTAATTCGGCCAAGACTGCCCCGCATCACATGCCATGCTATGCTGGCGAGGACAACGTGGGCGCAGCGTGGTAGACATGACTTTATGAAGTCCGCTTGGTCATGTAGTCGCCCAAAGCAATCCACCGGATAACCTGCCAGCATCCTTACTACCGCATATCTACTCGACATCCCGCAATGGGCAACTGCTGCGGCGGCGAAAGCTCCGACAACTTCAAGGGCGACGGCCGGACTCTGAACGCGCAACCCGCGAATGCATCTACACAACCGCACAATGCGCGGGCACCAGCGCCAGCGAAGATAAGCGGGCCGCAGGGAGGGAGGACATTGGGGAAGAACCCACAGGTACCGGGCGATTCGGCGGATCCGAAGGCGGCGGCGGCGAGAGCAGCTGAGGTGCGTAGTCTCTCTTCCACGACGAGCGGGACACCGATGTTGGGGGATGTGTCCGAGAGGCGGGACAGGGGCGGAAGAATGGTGGCTACGGCGTGGGTATGAGCCAGAGCAGTGCATGCCCCATCGAGAGGGATATGGGACACGACGGCGGGCGCTCTATTCCACCATGCCCCTTCGGAGAGCGCACAGCGTGAACAGCAGACCCGGCTCGCTGGCTGACACACCGCCGGCAGGAACGAGCCAAAGCTGGCGCACAAGGCAAAGGCAAGCTAGGCAAGCAATTAGACGCTCGGCGAGGGCAGAGCCAGGCCAATGCATTAGCACAGACGGCGCGCGATAACGTCGCGGCGAGAGATGCCGATGCGGCGGCGCAGGCACGAAGTTACAATTGAATGAGGGGAGAGGCCTTGGGTAGCAGGGCGTCAGGGTATGATACGAATGAAATGAGCTTCACCGGTGAAGGAAGTACGAGAAGGTCACGTACAAACACATTGACCAAATGGACATCGACGCTCGCTTCCTCTCTTGACACCCGTCGATAGCATTAAGCGCAATTCCAGCTATTACCGCTTCTTGCTGTCACAAGGCAGCCGATGACAGACTGAGTCGTTGGAAAATTACAAGTGGGCCATGAGGTGCCTGTCAGCGTCGAGTGGAGTGAAGAGCTGCAGCCATTGTTCATTCGCCGAAACGGGGATATGTGAGGGTGCTCCTGTATATGCAGATACCCGCTAAGAAAAGCCACTCGCATAACAGCCGGAAGAGCACGACGGTAAGTATCAGCCCAGAACATAGCACACTCGAAGCGTTCGGCTTGCGAAGTCCGCTCGGCTGGCTGCCCTGTCCGGAGGGAGGCCGCAATCAAGCAAACAAAACACGGGTCGTCCCTGCCTGCCTTTTATGCTGTCCCAATTCTCCCTCCATGCCCTCAAGCACTGCCGCAGCATCTGACTGAAGGCTACCGTACCAGTGAGCTGAGGCGTGCGTTCTTCACTGACAACGACCGCCGTTGTCAGTTGTCCAGAAGGAAACCTGCTCGGGTGTGTAGTGCGGTCCATCGTTGGAGGTTCTCGCCTAGCAAGGGTTGCGTAGGAAGAAGTGCTTCAGGAGAGTGAAACGTGGCAGCTACGGAAGAGAGTCGGACAGCTGATGTTGCGGGTCCCCTCGCCGACCGAGCGTACAGGCGTGCCAATCGGTCGGTGCATTCCTGCCCACGTTGGGGCGTCTCATCCAGCCGCCGTCCATACCGGATCGAAATTGAAGCTGTCGTGCTTCAAATTGCGGGTCTCGGATACAAGCAATATCAGGTCGAAGGTCAGGCCATCAGGTATCGGTATGGGAAATCGTTTGCGCAAGAAGCTCCTTGAGTAGCGAGACCAGGCTTGCAGCCATCAATAAGTACTTGCCTAGCGGTTCCGAATCAGCCTGCCACTCCAGCCAATGTGATCTGTCTTCGCCCAGGACATATTGCTACCTACAGCCCACAACTGACCTCGTATACTTCGGTCGGGATGACAGATGTTGCGACCATGGCACAAGAACTGCGTATCTCGTTGGAGGAGGCTGGGATCATGGAAGGCGAGCGGGCTCTCGTCGCCTCGAGTGCCGTAAAGGCGCTGAAATCACTGCCAGTACGTGCCTTCCCAAAGTGACGAGACCTCTGGATCCCGCAAGCGTCTTTTTGGAAAGGTGTGCACCATATCTGGGAGCTTTCTGCACAGCGCCGCAGCTGTGGAGATTCGTCTCGTCGTCACAGTAGCGGTCATGCCTGGCCAAGTCAATTCTTCGGGTCAGTATACCCACCATTATGCCGGGTGGGACCCTCATCGCACCGCTGGCGCCTGCGGTCCGCCTCTAGGTGGGCCTGGGGTCTACAGTCGAGTGGCACAGGAGCTATGGCCCGTGCAGTAGCCCCCGACAGCTCCCTCCACACCACACTATTGCCGTCGAGCTCTGGGTGTGCATGCCACCTGCGCGTGAGTCGAGGCGGGTCCGTCAATCGTATCGCCGAGCCTGTTCTGGCGGTGAAGCTTTGCCAGCGAAGACGTCCCGCCTCCAGTGCGGGCCATACGAGGCCTCACCTAATCGCCCGGATCTCGTCGGCATCGATGTCACGCCTTTGGGTGCGTCGTGGACCCTGCCCGAGTGAGGTGGCGGCTACACAACAGGCAGGCAATTGCGTCTTGCATTGCAGTTGCTGCCCATGTTTAATGCGCGGGCGGGAGTGCCGAGGGTAAGGTAAGGTCGGGTAAGGTAGCTCTAAACCTCACTGCAGGCGTGGGAAAAAGTCTTTTTTACACGTCAACCATAACAATCACCTCTTCGCTCCGACGACTACTGCTGCTGCTGCTCGACGAGGAAGTGTTTGCCATGGGATCTGTTTGCGCGAGGGTGGTGTGCCTATGACGAGTTGGTGTTTCACGCCGCCCGCTAGGATCTCGGCAACGATTGGCTTGATACACACGAGAGAAACGCCAGCCGTACGCAGGGGGTCGGAGTTGGCACACATCCTCGCGGTACCCGTCGGCGGAGAGCTCTCTTGCATCCTGTACCTGTATCGTTGTACACAGTACAGTCGCTTCCTCGCTGTCTCTCCCCGAGGCATTCTTCAGTCTTTATCTACCACATCCTTCCTCTACCTTACTCTACCACGCTTACCCATTCGCTCGGGCACGAGACCGAGACGAGAGCCCGCTCGCCTTCCATGATCCCAGCCTCCTCCAACGAGATACGCAGTTCTTGTGCCATCAATGGCAGCTCTGGTCGCAACATACAACGGAGACCTCCTTGCCCGAGACTGGCTCAAACGAGGCATCCCGCCACCGAGGACTGGGCCGATTAATACGCGCCATGAGCTGAGGTTACGCATAAGAGCCCTCGCGGGCTTGTGGGAGGAACTATGCCGGACGGAAGATGTACACACCTCGAAGAGACATGCGGATGGTACGGGAGTGTCATCCGGACGAGCACATGCCCGGAAGGAGCTCTTCCGACCTGTCGCGATGCCACAGGTTGCTGCTGAATCACCGCCTCCACCGTATGAGGACTGTTCGGACCTGCCACCGGACTATACATCCACCGAGGCTCTTGCGACCGTGCAACTCAATGTCTCCGCTTTTGACAGGCCTGGGAAGGATGCTGCTGCCGCAAATGGAGCACGGCGCTCCGCCACCGACGAGATAGACTTTACCTCGCCTGCTGGTATTCGCAGCCATGCCAATAAAAAAGCTAAAAAGGCAGCCAAGGCGACTCAGAAAGATAAATGGGCAGGCAGTGATGACGAAGGAGAGAAGCCGCCGGACGGCGACGGTGAAGGCGGTGCGGGAGACGGAGCAGGTGGCGATGGGGGGTTCGGCGCGGGAGGTGACGGAGGCGATCCTCCCGGCGACGGTGGGAATGGTGGTGGTGATGGCGGCGATGGAGGAGATGATTGGACGGCGGGGGGCACGACTGGGAAGGGGCGGAAGAAAAAAAAGAAGTCTGCGTGGGAGGAGTATGAGGCCGAGGAGGCGGCCAAGAATGCTGAGGGAGAGGCTGCGGTGAATGTGGATGCGACGCCCGCCGCGGCCGCCGTGCCTGAGGTTGCGGATGATTGGTACGTCTACCATTCCGCATTACTTTGGTAATGACCTACGCTGACCGACTGTATCCGTTTCCAGGGGTGCTTTTGCCAGCGTTGGTGGCAAAAAAAAGAAGGGTAAGAAGGGTCAGCCTGAGCCAGAGCCCATCGCGGAACCTGTGCTCGATACGATTGATCTCGGCGCAAGTGGCACGCTGAATGCGACGCCCGCCACGGCAACTGAGCCCGAACCCGGGGATGAGTGGTGAGTCCTCGAATGCCATGGACTAGGTTCTAGAACCGTGCTGACAGCGATTAGGGGATTCTCGAGTGGGAAAAAACGGAAGGGGGCTAAAAAGGGCAAGGTACGTTCTCGTTCTCTGATCGATTTGTCAGTTTGCATTCTTGATGCGCAAAAATTCCCTGTGGCCTCTCCCGGATTTATCAGGCAGTCACTCAGGCTGTCCTGTGGTCTATTGTCATCCCGGGGACACCAGACTCTGGATATCGGGCTCTTGAGAAACGCCAGGGAATATCCACCTGGAACCATGGACGACGTGCTGGATCGGCCGACCCGCTTGTGCCTGCAAAGCCGATCCATGTGCTACACCCTGTCTTGTGCATGTGTGTATGGTCTCTCCGAAGGACTACACTCTACCAGGACCAGATCGACTCGTATGGGCGCTGCTGTTCGTTCGGTGGCACGTAGATCGACGCAGTCTGCACACAGGACGTGCCATGGCGGCGTGCACAGCTCGACTGGAAACAGACGTGGCGGGCTCAGTAATGCAAACATTATACTGGCACACCATCGTGCAGCGACTCTTCGGTCACAATGCTACGGTATTGGCCATCTGGAGAAGGCCGCCATGGGTGCGGTGTCATACCGCGGCGGGATCCGCATATGGAACTCTGAGGCAAATATGGACGGTAACTTCACCATAACAACCATCCTATTGCATATGTATACATGCACCTCATCTGGTCCGCCGAATCGCATCTCCACCCGGCATGTACCTCCGTACCGGAGCGGAAAGGAGTGGAAGCCCTTGGCCTTCTAGCGTGATTGGCTGGAGCCGGGACCTCCGCAATCTCACGCGTAGCGTGCATGATGATCTGCACCCCGGGCTGGAACGCATGCGACACCGCTCCTGTTGCGTCTGTTACTTGTCGCATACACGGTAACATCCATGCGATACATGTTCTAATACTCGAGTGCTGCAGAACGACCCATTACCACCGCCGCCTCCACCTGCGCCCGAGAACGATATGAAATTTGACGATGTCAGTCTGAATGATGACAAGGCTGCGCCGAAACTTGATCTCGACTTTGGCTTGGACGCTCCGGCGGCGGAAAACAAGTCGTCTGGCTTCAGCTTTGGTGGAGGGTGGGGAGGTGGATGGGGATCAGCTGGGGGAGGAGGAGGGGGAGCAACAGGAGGAGGGGCTGGGTCATCGTCCTGGGGGTTTGGTGGAGTGGAGGAGCAGGTAGCGGAGATACCGAAGGCGGACGAAAGTTGGAGCTTCGGAGCGACATCTGGTGGGACTTCCACCAAGAAGGATCGCAAGAAAAAGGG
>NAJQ01000565.1:0-19587 GCA_005059865.1 Friedmanniomyces simplex
GGACACATTACCCCCGAAGCAGCTGTAGGGGGTCCGATAGCGGTCGTGCAGGATGGGGATACGATCACGATAGATGCGAACAAACACCGGATAGATATGGACGTCGGTGAGGAGGAGGTGAAGAAGAGGTTTGAGAGCTGGAGGCCGCCGAGGATGCCTGTTACGAGGGGAGTCTTGGCGAAGTATGCGCGGTTGGTGGGGGATGCGTCGAAGGGGGCGGTCACTGATCTGTTTTGAGGAAGCGAAGACTTTTAGTGCGAAGGGTGTGTAGATTGCGCCTCGACGCATCATGGACTTTCTGGCATTATTGCCACATGCGACCCTGATGTTTTCCCAGCTCATCCGCTTGCATAATGCCTCAGGCACACAGAGACGTCGTCTGGACTTTTGGCGGTGCAAGCTGCATGTGCATGCCACTTCCGTGACCTTCAGCCTCGTCGGTGCAGTCATCATCGCGATTGGCGTGTCGTTGGCGGTGCAAGCCAGTATAGTGACCCTACGTAAGTCCCCATTCTCCTTTGACCCCCTCGCTCGAAAGCTCTCGCACTCTTATCGCATTGAATGCTTTGTCCAAGATGGACGCCTTCGACATCAACGGGGAACCAAACGCTGTCCAGATTACGGGCTCGACACTTCCCGGGAGAGCTGCAGGTATTGCGGTAAACCCTTCACTCGAACCGACACACGCAAAGCGACACGAGAACGAGGCACACCTGGGCAGGAAGCGATTGGCCCAGATGCGAGCGACGGTGGTAGTAGGGTCGAGCCGGATACTGGCTTTGGCGCTTTTGACTTCGCCGAGGGCGCCGACACCATTGGACTGGCTCACCCGAGTTTTAACATAGGCCCACGAAACCCTAAGCCGCTATCGGAGTCTGAATTTCGTTCTGACTCTGGCTTTGGAGGCGACCTTTCGCCATCAGCCCGCAGTTTGGGCTCAGCAGGGCAAGACTCGGGAGGCGAGCTTCAGCCGGCAGCATCGCTCGGCTACGCCGAAGTCCCCACAGCATTTACACAGTGGGATATTCGAAATGTCACAGATCTCCTGCCCACGCAGCTGGTTCCAAGCGCTCTGATCCCGACCGACGGGGTCACAGGAAGCAACCCGGAAGACGAATCGGGCCTCTTCCTTGATCGCGACTGGGCATTCGACATGCCCGACTTTTACGATTTAGTGGATTTGGACATGCTGCAAGACGCACCCGAAGTGCCCGCAGACCACGAAAGGCCATCGCGGAAAAGCACGGCGAAGACTGTGGGCTTGTTGGCCCCACAGGCGTCTCGCTCCCCATTCTGCGAGCTTGGAGAGGATCGCAATGGCATTAGTAGTGCTCCATCCTCGTCAACTAGGCTGTCTACAAACGGTCTGCTGCATCTCATTCGATACGGGACCGCGGAGAAGCCTAGCCCCACCATCAGAGGCAGGAGCACACTCAACGTCAGAGCGCAAAAGTGCCGCATGTGCGGACGGCCGTACGAAACAGACCTGGCTAAGCTTCGACAACATCTTTCAGCCCACTTGATCCAATTGCAGGCCGAGCATGTGTGGTTCTCTTACCTGTGAAGTCGGCTTCGCCCATGAGCAAGATCTCAAACATCACCTGCGGAGTGCCGAAACCGGCCACTGCTGCTCGCTTGACGCCGACCACGAAGGGCCTTGCAAGGGATACCGTTGCGGATACAGCTTTAGCCACGATACACCTTGCAACGGGCACCACCCGCCGGCTGGTAAGGGAGGCGTTTGGTCGGACCATGACCGGTTCAATTTCGGGCACTTCTTACGCAAATGGGAGCTTTCGCAACTGCGTTCAGTAATGCAGGAGGTCAGCAGCGTCCAGCATTTGCGTTCACGCGAGAATTTGCCAGGACACACGTCGCTGCTGGAAGCCCGATTGCTCCGCCTCTCCCAGGCAAGCTTTCGGTCATGGAGGTCGGAGCCAATCAGACAGTCTTATGATCTCCGCAAGATTGAGGATGGCATGGAGGATCTGAATCTTCGCGGCTTATCCTCTACCTTTCAGCGTAACACAACACGCCTCACCAGAACGCAGACTGCTGTTGACCAGAAGCTGCTTGCTGCGGCTCGCACGGACGATGTCAAAATTGCACGCAGGTTGGTCGTGCGGGGAGCGAGCACTAGAGAGGCCATGGTGATCGTAGCGGGACGAGGCCATTATGGCATGATCAAAATACTCCTCCAAGCGGGTTCGGCTGTACAGGCAACAGCTGTCTACAAAGCGGTTCTCGCTCAGCACCCTCGGGCGGTGGAGGTGTTGCTCATGGACCCTAACGCTTCCTACATGGTGAAGGAGGAAGGAACTATGCTACTCCAGTTAGCTTTGCGTACTGGATCACACGCCACGATCGTGAAGCTCGTGAAAGCGGGGGTTGATTTCCATCGCGGTCCAACGAGGGAGCGGTTGTCCTTGATCGAAAGCGAGCAGGTGAATGTGTCGACGACTTCTATGGGTGACAGAGACTGTCCGGAAGCCAGCGATGACCTCGACAGCCAGCATGCTCGGATGCAATCCCTGACCACCGACCCGCCGCTATATGTTGCTGCAAGTCTTGGCCAAGCAGTCAATGTCGACTATCTATTGCAGGCCGGCGCCGACGTGAATGCCGCAGGCGCTAAGGGTACTGCTCTCGGCGCCGCGCTTTTCGAGGGCCGCATTGACTGCGTCGCGGCCTTGCTGTCCAGTAGCGAGCACGTCCATTATGATAACTGCTCCTTACGTCGGAATGCATTAGAGCTCGCTTTTGCGTGCGGAGCATTTGCTATCCCGGCCATGCTGCTGGACCACTGCAGGGCAATGAATAGCTTGGAGTGCAACCATCGTGAGTGGGCTTTGATCACATCCGTGGTGGCGGAAAACCATCCAATGTTCAGTCTCGCCATCGCTAGCAACGTCAACATCAACGCCGCGACCGACGATGGTGGAGAGACAGCCCTACACAAAGCTGTCAGTCAGCCACAAACATACCTTCCCGTGTTCCTGCCTGTGCACGAAACGATCCTCAACCAGCTCCTCGACGCTGGTGCAGACCTCTTTGTGAAAGGCAATGCTGGGTGTACTCCTCTGGACCGAGCAGTAGATGCTCGAAACTTGCGGGCAATCAGCTTGCTCTTGGCTGCGGGTGCTCGTCGCGGCTGCATGGGCCTTCACGCATTATTCCTCAACAAGCAGAACAGTCCCGAAGCAGAAATAGCCATCATAATTATGTTCTTGTCACACGACGTTGACGTCAACGTCTTGGATTTCGAAGGGCATAATCCATTATATCGCGCGATCCAACAGGGCCGAAATGAGGTAGTCGACAAGCTCCTGTCACTAAGCGCTCGACCGACGTGCTTGGCACTGCACGCTGCACTCGGCGCCAGTGTGGGCACCGAAGTCTCGCTGCAGCTCGTGCGACGTCAATTGCGCTTGGTGCAGATGTCAATGAGCGAGACGACAGGTCACGTGCCACTTCATTGTATCTCGCAACCTGGCAAGGTCGCAAGGATGTTGTCGAAGAGCTATTAGCGGCAGGGGTCAGGCTGCAATGTCAGGCGTTGAACGCCGCCCTCACCTCAAGAAACTCAGCTTCGTTGGCGCTGGTGCCCCGTTTGTTTGCAGCCGGTGCAGAGGTCCATGAGCTGCAGTTGCCCGGCCCCTTGCACGATGCGGGATATCGAGGTCACTTGACGGCATTCCAGCAGACCTATAAAGCGGGAGCTGTGCTAAAGCCTCTCGAAGCTAGACCAACCAAAGGCAGCGCGCCCGAGACATTCGAGGATCAAAATCTAAGGCTGAGACGCCTCAGGCACCGTGTGAGTTGGTGGTGACGAATATCGCTTACAAATCTGTTTCTTCGGGAGTCTTTGGTAATCCCGGGACGTTGTATCTGAGCACGAAAGTCGGGAGAGCAGCTACCTTGGTCAATGGAAGCGTATGTCCAGCATATGAGGACAAGCATTGCGAGAGGCTCTTTTGGTGAATCGGAAGGATTGTATCGCCCTTCGCTAATGGGTATACATAGCGTCGTGGCGTCTGTTGTACTGCACAGTCGGCAGCCCATAAGCTAGACCGACTAACACTAGTACCATCCCCCGAACGCCTTGCTGGAGAACTCAAGTCATACTTTCAGCATAGTCACGTACCAGCTCACTCGTCATCTTCTTCCTCGTCCTCCGCCTCCATCGTAGTCTGCGCAATCCGGTCCAAATCACGCTGCCCGCTCTGGGTGATCCTCCGACCACCCTTCTCCTCGTCCTGCTCCAGCACACCGATCTTCTCCAGCGCCTGCATCACCTTGCGGTCTACGGAGCCGGAAGCGTCGACGTGGTGGGAAGGGGCGACACCGCGGTTCTTTGTGCCGCCGTGGACTTTGCGCATTCGGCCAACACCGACGGTCTTGCGCATGTAGATGTGACGGGCGACGGCCGCGGAGCGGACATAGAACCTAAGGCGCATGAGTGGGCTGACGATGGGGCGGTTCTTATTTGGATATACACGTACCAGTCGATGCTCTGCGGCGGCAGCTCCTTGGCGTGGCTCGTCTTGACGGTGTCGCTCCAACCTGTAGACTTCATGTCAGCATTTGCGTGCCAACATCAAGCCCCCCGTTCCGCACGGGCTTCAGGCTTCTCATTGCCATTGTATGTATCCGTTTCGAGTTCTTCTCTTCTTCACCCCGTGCGGGCGGACGGTGGTATGTGCTCACGGACCTGGGATTGGCAGCTTGCCCTGGCGCTTCAGGAAGGCGGCGTAGGCCTGAATGAATTTGTCGGCCTCGACATCGCGGACGGAGATACCGGGCATCGTGGTGGTGGCGGTGTTGATCGATGAGGTGGTATGGGGGTGGGGGTGGGTTGTCGTGCTGGCGTGCTGGCGTGCTGTTGCGGATGCGCTCGACAGAATCCCAAAGTTCCGTGTGTGCAGCTTGGCAAAGTTTTCGCTCCCGGAAATACTATGCGCCGAGATGGATAGCCTCAGGCAGCAAGAACGTGCTTGGTTCTCGCAACTTCAGGCGACGGGGAACACATTTCCCTTCACTTCACTTCGTATTCGCTGCATGTAAGCAGATTCATCACACCTTATACAGGTCGCACATCGCCTCACACCCTCACTACCCGACGCGAACAATCAGTCGTTCTCGAAGACCGCTCTGTGACCGACTCCGCTGAACATTTACCCTCGTCGGATTCACTTACCTGCCATGATGGTGTTGTAGGTATAGGTCCTGTGGAACGTCGCACCGCGAGGCATAGACTGGGACGGCGGATTGAAGGAGCTGTACTCCATCGTTACGTCTCAAACACTCCTCCGGAACCGCGGTCTTGACAGCGAACATTATCCTGCTGCCAGCGCCATGACCTCGCAACTTCTCGACATGGCAAAACGGTGACGCTTCGCAGCCATGCCAGACATTCATGCAGACCCACTGGTGAGCTTGGGAGCCCTAGGAAGGCTTCGAAGCCTAGCTTATGGCATCACTGGGAAGCATCCATGGAGGTCTTCGAGCCTCTTAGCAGCCCTTTTCGGACTCATTGTGCTGAGGTCATGGCGGACTGGCAGGCTTTCAACGCTCCTGCAGCCTACTGAACGAAGCAAGGAAGTGTCCGAACCGAGCCTGTTCACCAAGCACTCCTCGTTCCAGAGCTTTACGACCGCTTCTGGCCATGTCTATCCGAGGATCCGGGTTTTCTGCCACCCGCATGTCCAAGCTGCCAAATTGCCCAATGATCTCCCGCTGCTCGTCTTCGTGCATGGCCTCGGCGGAAGCGCCACGCAATTTGCACCTCTGTTGACAAGCCTCGTCAACGTGGGTCCCTGTTTGGCGATTGATCTGCCCGGATGTGGACTTTCAGACTTCAAGCCGGACGATCCGGAGGCGTATACCACGGCGGCGTTTGCAGAGTTGTTTTGCGCGGCTATTGAGTGTTATCGGGACGGAGATAGCAATCAGCAAGTCGTGCTCATCGGACACAGCATGGGCTGCTCAATCGCTGCGCTGCTAGCTTCACCAAGCTCGCCACTCCATACGAGGCTCAAAGCAAAATACATCATCGGCCTGATTGCCCTCTGCCCTCGCTCGGGCCCGTTCACCGACCGCGAAGCACGGACTGTGGGCAGACTGAAGTGGCTGCCAGTACCTTTCTTTGATCTAATCCGTATGATAGACCGCCATGGGGGACTTGAAAGCGCTAGCATCACTCGCATGGTCGGAGAGGGTGCAGACACGGGAACCCGGAAGCTGCAGCAAAAGTTCAACGACCAGAGCAGATCCGCAAGTTTCCTCCGGTTCGCCATAGGTATGCTAACATCAGCAACCGGTCCCGGTATCGCACTCCCTGGAGAGGAGGTCTGGAGCGGGATCAAGGTACCGCTATTTCTGGTCGCAGGCGAGTCAGATCGGGTGACCTCGCCGAAGGAGGTCGAGCAGATTACGGAGTGGCTGACGAAACCCACTGAGGCCATGGGTGATAAGGCGCCCGAGAGTGTGGCGGCGACCAAAGCTGAGCAACGATTGCGAGAGGTCCAGCAGGATAGCGCTGTAGCGCCTGAAGCGGTGAGTGGCAGTGCCAAAGCAAAGCGCAGCACTGAGACTGTTCCGACGACAGCTGGAGATCTCCAGTCGGCTCAGTATCTGCTTTCAAGCAGCCACAAGGAACTTGTAACAGACGGCCCTATCAGCGCAGGGTGCGATCCATCAATGGTAAGGGATGAACAGAAGCGTACCAACCATGCCTTCGCTCTCAAGACCACCATCTTCCCGGCACCCGCTGCCCACGGGCTAATGTACGCAACCTCCACCGTACGCATTCTATCCGGACTGATCGAAACGTTCCTCGCCCACCACGTCGACGAAAGACTCGCGCTGGGCTGGCAGCTCCAGCATATGACGACGAGCGGCAAGTGGGACGTCAAGAACCTAAAGAAGTGGCAGAACATCGACGAGTGCTCGGAGTCCATCGCAGGTGTCTTCCGCGCCATGAAGACTATGCGGGAAGTCGACGATGTGCATAACCCGCACGAATTCGTGAAGAAGTTCGGCTATAAGGCACTTCCGGACGGCGTGGCCATAGTCGTCGATATCAGTCACGAATCGCCCGTGTACGACCCGAAGGGACTCGAGGATGGTGGCGTGGAGTACCATAAGTTCCCGACCGTGTCCAAACTTCCACCAACGGCAGACGAGGTCGAGCACTTCATATCACTCATCGATCAGCTTCGACTCTCACCTAGACTTCAATCCTCAAATACACCGGACGCCAGCCAAGACGCCGAAAGACACCCAATTATAGGCGTCCACTGCCATTACGGGTTTAATCGTACAGGCTTCTTCATCGTCTGCTACCTCGTCGAGCGCCTGAAGTACCGACTGCAGGATGCGATCGAGGAGTTCGCCATGAAGCGTAAGCCCGGCATCAAGCATGAACACTTTGTCAACGAACTGTATGTGCGGTACGCCGTGAAAATGGAGAGGAGAGGAACTATTGTTGGCTAATGGTGTGGAGGCTACGCCGTACGAGTACAGCTGACCCATGACTGCGACCGCCCGTGCTGCTATCTTACAAAAGAAGCCGCCATCCTCTGGAGGGTCTGTTGAGCTGGCCACGGCGATTTCGCTCTGCTTTTTTTGGGCTCCAAGCCACAGCGTCCCTGATACTTCCTCATGGTTCCGACTCAAGCCGAGTTGGGTTGAGATGCCGCTTGTTGTCCTCCCGCCGTAGCTGCCAAGTCTGCCGCCGAGATATCGTTCTGGCACAATCAGCGGGTACGCAGCAGTATCAACACAATGGCTTACATGATTTCGGCGACTTCGTATACTGGTGCGGTACGAGGAACAAAGCAGCTTGGGTCCGGGCGACGCTTGAATTGTCGGAGCTGCAGGTAGCCGATGATGATCGCCGCGAGAGCCAGAGCAGTGCCCACGGTGCCAAAGAGGATGTTGAGAGTGTTCTGGCTGCTTGGGGATGTCAATGGGTCGGTGGGGACGGACGTCGAGATAGGGCTGGCCTGTGAAGCTTCCACGGTCGATCTGGCGACGGTGGCGATTGCTGTGGTGGTTGTGTTGAAAGAAAGTACTGCCATTTGAGGGATAGGATGGTCAGAAGTATTCGGCACCGTGAGGTTCTGTTGAACGGCATGCTTGAGAACGCGAGGACGGCAGCCAGCTATATGTTCCTCGGTTTCGGAGGTGCTGTGATGCTGGCGGTGCATTGATGCTGGACGTGCACCCATTGCACACTTTTGGCATTGGAGTCGCGACGATCAACTTCGGAAGCGCGTCACCTGCCTCTCTGCCTTCTCCGTTGGTGGTTTCTCTGCAACAGTTAGCCGAGTTCTTCTGAATATACTCCGAGTTCCTTTGGCGGTGCAGGCTTATGCTCTAATAGCGAAAGTCGTTGGCGGTGCAGCGCGCACTGACCAATAACATATCGGGAGGTTGCAGTCACTCTTCCACAACACTGCAAAGTCAGCATCGCTTTCCATGTTCACGATGCAGATCCGCGGTGCATGCAACAGTGAATGTCTCGGCATATCCCAGGAGAGTCATGGCCTGGCTTGCACGATCCTTGACCACGGCGGTGAATTTAGCGAGCCCGCCACCAGACGATAGCACGAAGGGCGTTCATGGCAGTCTCCCGATGGGGCTCGTCGCCTCGCACTGAGTCCGCCGAAGACGACCTACTCTGGTCTCGAGAGATAGGTCGAGTCCTTCGGACCTATTAAGGCACACCACGTACGATAGTGTGGACCCATTTTCAATTGCCACCGTCACCACAACACACCTACCGCATCGCTCGTCCTGCGGCGCCGGTGTCAGTATCCTCGCCAACCAGACCTTCACCGACGAAGTCTCGCCTCTGGGGAGAGAGTCTACTGGCTCGACATGAAGCGTCCGCGTGCTTTGAATAGCAGATTGTTTGGAGCTGGAGAGAGCCCAAAGTCTCTTCCCGGGAGCGTTGCTCGGCTGATTCTCGCCAAGCCTGTATGCAGGCCGGACAACGTATGAAGGACATCTCCAGTCCACCCGCAAGCAGAGGTGGCCCAAACTGCACCTACACACCGTCGTGGTATGACTGTTGGCATGGTCTGCCCTGCAAGCGGAACATCGATATAGCTGGACGAGGTCAAAGCTTCCTGTTCCTGTTCCTTCCTGCCGCTGTGGCTGCAACAGCTTTGCGACAGCTTCGAGCGGGGTCTATACGAGCATGCTGGGATACGTACCAGTTCATCTGACCGTACTTCAGTGCTCACGACCGCTTTCACGTTGTCGCGTGCCCCTGGGGTTGCTCCCGCTCGCACTCATAACACGGGCCACTTGAATACCTCGCACACAGCAATGCCAGCCACGCCTCCAACCATCGTGATCGCGCACGCGGCGTTCCACCAGCCAGCGCACTACATCGACTTCACCGCGGCCCTCGACGAGGTCGGGTTGACGGAGTATCGCATCCCGCAGCTGCCCAGCTCCAGCCTCTCACCACCCGCAGAAGACGCCTTCGCCCAGGATGTCGCGGTCCTACGCAAAACCATCCGGAGCTGTCTGACCAGCGGCCGTGATGTGCTCCTCTTAGCGCACAGCTACGGCGGCCTGCCGTTGTCCGATGCCCTGCCGATTTGCCGCAAGCGACGGAGCGAGACCATGCGAAAGTGCTCGGGGTGGTGTTCGTCGCCGGCATGGTGCCAGAGGCAGGGGAGAGCTTGGCGAAGGCGATGAAGACGGGTGTTGCTTCGTGGGTCAGAACGGAGGTAGGTCTGCTATTCAATAGCCTCGTAACTCCGCTGCCGGACCGCTGACTGCCACTCTCTGCAGGGAAACATCTGCACCGCCGGCGACCCGGCCACCGTCCTCTTCAATACCCTCCACGACAAAGCCGCACTGACCGAAGCCCTCGAGCACCTCCGCCCGCAATCTCTCTCCTCCTTCACAAGCCCCGCCAAAACAGCATCCTGGAGTCAGTACCCCTGCGCCTACATCAAGTGCACGCAGGATAACTCAACGTCGCTGGTGGACCAAGAGCACATGATCGAGAAGCTGCGCCGGCATTGCCAGTGGAAACCGACCGTAGCAGAGCTGAATAGCGATCATGTTCCGTTCCTCAGCATGCCGGAGAAGCTGGCCGACATGGTGAAGAGGCTTGTGGCGGATGCTGACTGATATTCCCGGCGGGTATGAGTATGTTGCTGTATGGTAGGCAATGCGTACAAGCTGTTACGAGCGAGCCTTAACCTTGGCCGGGTTAGCTGAACCCTTGCGCATGATACTGCTCGAGCAAGAATGAGACTGAGGTGAGTTGAGATGCCGAGAACGAGACACCGCCTCCACAAAACGCCACGCCGACCTACATCTCCAGGCCTCGATCGCAGCAAACCCGGCAAGTCAGGCAAGCCATGGCTGCCGCTGCCCGATGAGCAGACTGCCCTATGAGGAAGTTGCCCAATGAGCATGTCCGTCGAGGCAATGCTCGCAAGAGCTTCCACTTGCGATTGTAAGGTCTGCACCCACCTTATCGGACTGCTCAGCGTCCGCATATCTGTCTCTTTGCCGCAGCAGCGTGCCAGTGTCCCGGTAGGCGCGATACCGCTTCCCCGGCCGTGGAGAGAACCTCCAGCAGCCTATTGCCCTGAGGTAGGCTCGCAACGATGTACCGGGCTGCGCTCCGGTGCACACGCATGTGGCGAGTAAAGACCGGTCTCGCAGACCTGAACGATGATGCGTGGTTCTTTTACTTTCGATATTAGAAGGCCGAAGAGGCCATGCCATTCTTTCCAGCATGAACGAACAACCAGGAAAATGTCAGCAAAACAGCCAGACAGTCCGTGTTACCCATCTATCACAAGCCGACAATACTTGAAGCAGAGACATGTGTCTTGCAGTCACCGGCGGCGGCCTTGCGCGCAACGGCCATCGTGTCGGCTAGACCTCGCTCCTTGTGACAGTACATAGTTCAAGCACCACAGTGCGATTACAATTTCACGTTGACACTTACATTGACACGTTCTACAGTGAATAGAATTACCATTGCTGTCCATTAGTGCTCATCGCGATAGGAAAAGCACAGTCAGTGAGTAAGAGGAACACGAGCACGTACTGACTCTCCCCATCCATCAGTCCGCCATCTCCCGCTCTCGAATCCCTTTGCCCTCTCTCCCACTCGACCATGCCATTCCAGTTCCACGCTCTGCTTTGACCATCGAGCGCCGCTTCCCGTAAGGTGCGCAGCAACCAGCGCGTTAGAGTCAGCCCCATCCCCGTATTATTAAAGCACAATCACACTCATAGCAGGTAGCGAAAAAAAGGTCTGAGCAGACACACCTGGTCACCCTCCTGCCATCCAGGCAAGAGGGGACTCACCTCTCCCAGTCCGCCATTGCAGCTCAGCCGAGCTTCCTCCGCCGTTCCGTGAAACTCTCTCAAAGTCATGTAGTAGTAATCACACTGTCGTAGCAGAAGCCGTATGCGTCTTCAGTCCGAGTCCAGGCGCCTGAGCGGCCATCGCAGACTTGAGCGTGACTGTGCTCAGTAATGCGAATCATCCGGATCCCTCACCACATCTTCGCCCATCTCGCCCGTAACAGCGCCCGAGACATCGTCCTGCACGAACTCCGTCTTCTCACTCGCGTTGCGGTCGAATGAGTAGCGGCTGGTGCGCGCCATCTTCTCTTCAGGTGAAGTGTCGTTGTCGCCGTAGACCAAGCTCTGGAATTCGGCAGTAGACTTCTTAAACTTCTTGCTCTTCTTGGTTGGCTTTTGGGTGGTCGAGGGAGTAGCGGCGACGTCGTTGGCGATGGCCGGAGGAGCGGCGACATCGTTGGTGATGGCCAGAGGAGCTACCCGAGGGGCGCCGGTAGGTGCTGCAGCGGGCTTGACGTTTGCCCTGACCGGCGAGACGTACGGAATGAACGGAGGTACCGACTTGATACCCTTCGGCCATGGCATAACCGTCCGTCCATAGATCGTGTCAACCGGGGCCGACACCGGCAGCGCTTTCCTCATCTCTTCCTGTGGCTCGGGATTGATCTTCGGCTCGCCATTGCCATCACGCGGCTCAGACTTGATCCTCGGTTCATCACTACCTCCACGCGGCTCAGACTTTATCATCGGGCCTTCGTGTGTCTCTCTTTTCACCTGCCCGGTGACAGAGCTGATCAGATCGTCGACAGCGTCACCGATCCCACTCCCACTCCTCTCCGTCTGCATCCTACTCTCCTTGGGTCCTGTGTACCTCCGATCTGGAATCCCGTAGTACGGCGGCTGCGCAGTAACACCATGCGGCACACCCAGACCAGAGTGCATCTTGGCCATCTCCTCTTTACTGAGATTAGGCGTACCGAAGCTTGGGCGCTGAGGGAGGCCGGGCGCAGGGGCGGGTAGGCCGGGCATCATGCCGGGTGCCGACATGGGCGGGCCAGAAGACGAGGAGACTGGTGGGAATGGTTGGTGTGGTCGGCCGTCATGCATCAGTCCGGTGTAGCCTGGTGGGGGAGGGCCATAGGGGTATAGGTGTTGGAGGTGTGGTGGAGTATCACCCGGGTGGAAATTCGGTAGGTTTAGCGGGTAGGTCGGGGCAACGGCGTGGTAGGGCGACGGTGCGAAGCCAGGGCCCTGGAAGGGTTGCCCGTTCATGGGCGAGTTGGCGAAAGGTGGATAGCCTTGTTGCGGGGGTGGCTGGTACGGGTTGAAGCCGGAGTGTGGTGGGGCGGCGTACTGCGAATGGGACTGAGCAGCCTGCGGTGAGTCTGGCTTCGGTGACTGCGAGATTGACATTAGCATATCTGATGGACCGCAAGAAGGGCCGTGATTATTACACACCTCATCAGTCACAGGAGCACCATCCGCCGGCGTACCACCCTCACCCTCGCTCTCACTCTCACTCTCACTCTCATACGCCAATCCCAGCTTCGCCGCCTGCCTGCGCGCCTTGTGCTTCGCCAACCTCTTCTTGGTCTCCTCAATACTCTCAACCTTCCGCTTCTTCACTTGCCCGCCCCCATTCCCACCCTGCCCGCCCGGCGCGGGATTGCCCGTGGCCGTTCTCCTGTCTTCCTCGAGCCTGAAGAAGGCCTCGGTGATGCGCTGCTTATGCGCATTCAGAATGTCCTCCGGAATCCCCTCCATCGCGAAGATCTCCGGCTTCACTTCGTTCCTGTGCTCCAGCGCATTCTCGACCACCGTCAAAGTCTCCTTGTGCACCTGACTCATGTGCACGTGCAGCCCGCCAATGGTGTTGAGGCGGCGGTTGCAGCGCTCGCATTTGAAGTGCTTGGCTCTCTGGTGGGAGATGAGGATCTTGATGTCGTCGAAGTCGCGCTCGCAGTAGTAGCACCACGGTCGCTTGAGGATCTCTTCCACGTCAGGCACCTTTCTCTTCTTCGTCATCGTGGAGGAGGGTGGGTGGTGGTGACTGGTCGCTGATTGATTGTCAGCTTAATGGAACAAGGGGTTAGTGCGGTGGCAACGACGACGACGACGACAAGGCGGTGGCGGTGGCGGTGACGACGTTGGCGGAGCGGTGGTAGTGGTTGTGTGAAGTCGCAAGTAGTGACAGCGAGTGGGGGAAGGTGCAAGTGGCAGCTCGAACTTTGGCAGGCTGCCTTAGGCAACCACGGACTCGAGCTGCACGTGTGGCTTGGCATCGACTTCACGGGCGAACTCATCCATCTTCACTACATGTAAAATACATGTATTACTCTCCCTTGGTGAGGTTGGCATACCCGCTTCTCTCACCACAACGAGAGTCGCAAGCCCGCGTACCAAGCATGCTACTGCTCTGATGCCGCATATGTCAAGAGCGGGCAGCTCAGCAAGGCCAAACCCCCCATGCCTCTGCTGGCCTCTTGGGCTCATATGTGAGGCACCGTTCCTCAAGCGTGACTGACACGGTACCACCCCCTACCATACACTCTGATTCGACCACTGAACCCCACACAGACGATTTCCGCCGTCAAGGGCGAGGACGCTACCGCGAGCAAGCAGCATACTCTCCAGTATGCCCTGCATTGGCGACTTCGGAGTCTGCGAGGCCCAATCGAGCAAAGTCTACCACCTACGCATGACCCGACGCTGCTGCCCGAGTTCAGTCACACATCTGAGACTGAAGCTTTGATTCAAGGGAATGTCACCTGACGTCGGCCGACTGGTTGTTTGACGCTTTGGCGGACTGGCCGCACTCGCCACTAGGTTGCCGGTCATAGCGGGCCTCTGGTCAACGTTCATGTGGTGTCGGTGGGCGTCCACGTCTGGTAAAAGGCAGAAGATGTAGATAGCGCTTTGACTGCCACGCTCCTTTCCGCAATGAAACCGACGGACCCGAGTGTTAGCGAGGAGGGAGAAGCTCAACATGAAAGTCAGCAGGGCGAACAGGGCGTGTCGCACGACAAGGTTACCGGGCCTCCACTACCTACCCTTCGTACGAGATATTTACTCTACATAAACTTCATGCCGTCGCTCGTGACAGCAGTTCGAAACCGATCGATTTCGAAGGCACCTCATGCCGCATCTCATTGACGGCTAAAGGTGGTCGAAGAGCAACGAAGCGCCTTCATCCATCTGCCAGTACCTTCGCATGCTGCTCCCCATTATGACGATGTGTTTCAGGCATCGAGTGAAGCACAAAGAAGACCGCTTTCTAAACATCACCTGATCGTACTAGGAGCGCTCCTTCCACATTCGGAACCGTTGAAGAAAGCTCTCCACACTTGGGCCGATCTGGAAACCCGCGTGAACTTCTTGACAAACAGACGCGAAATCTTACCTGGACCTTCATCGTCGAGACACGAAGCTTCGAAGTAAGTACATATCAATCTCCCTCCGCTAACTCACACGTCCAGCATCGCATTCACAGAACGTATATCATGGATCGCCAAACCAGCCAAACCAGCCCTGGTGACCTGCCGCCTCCAGGCAATAACAACAACACCGCCGAACCTTCACCAGCGCACAACGCTTCACTCGCTCTCCCTCGCTCTCCCGCCACCGCCATTGGGAACGGACCTCCTCCATCCTTCACCGCGGCCCTGAACCCCAGCGCGACCGGAACTCCCACAGCCCGAGGCACCTCGAACATCACCCTCACCAGCATCCAATCCACCATCACCTTCATCTACGCCAGCCGGTTTGTCACCAATGAGGACATCGACGCCATCGCGGAGCGACTGAGGGAAATCTTCCGTACTGCGCCCCCGGGCACGTTCCCGCAGGCCGTACGTGACGAGCTGGAAGCTGCGGTAGAGGAGAGGAGAAGGGAGCCGGGTGTGCCGGGGACCGGGCTTCAGGTAAGTTCAATCCTAGCTCACGCCCCGGAGAGCGGATTAGTACCGGTATGCTGAATACACTCACTGAGGGTCCAGGTCATGAACGCGAGCACCGCCTGGCCTCGCACAACAACGAACTCCGACGGTCGCCACCACCACCGCCGCAACGCCATCGCCGACTCCGAAGCCCGAGCGCGCGATCTGGAGCTGGCGCGCGAGCAAGCTGAAGCCGCCGAGCTGCGCCACCAGCAGCATATGCGGTCGGAACACTTTCGGGCACACGTCGAGGCGGAGCGGTACCAGCGTCTCTGGACCACGGATTATGAGATCCAGATGCGGGAGGAGGATGAGGAAGATGCGGCGGAGATGAGGGAGATGGAGCGGTGGATGAGGTTCACGTTGACTGAGAGTGGGCAGGAGATCCTGTGGGAGCAGTGTGGGGTGAGGACGGGGCCGGATGGGGTTGTACTTGTGCGGTATGCGAGGGATGGATGACAGGTGAGTTGTATCTTGATGTCGAGAGCTGATTGCTGTGATCTCCGAGCAGCGGCCGCGCGAAGGGTATGGAAGGTGGCGAACTTGAAAGAAGCATCAGTAAGTACCAACATCTCTTTCTCATGACGGCAGGCGGTGGAAGCTCGCAATTGAAGCGCAGGATGGATGGGCACGATGGCTGGGCACGTTGGCTGGGCAGGATATGATCTCGGGAACAAGGGCAGTGCAGGGCATGCTCTCGGTCGTAGCTACCCGGTAGGTACCCGTCACGTAAGCAACGAAGGTCTCTAGGTGAGACACGCTGGCACTTACATCGTCCCATTACGCCTGTGCCTGCCTAAGTCCTCATGGGCATCTTACGAGCACTAGGCGGTAAATAGAGCTTGAGGGATCTTGCCGGCATACGGTCGGTACAAGTCTATGCCACATCGTCAGACATAGTCAGAAGCTTAACAATAATATCACTTGCTACTGTGACTTGGCCGATACCATCTTATTACACGCGGCTCAAACCGACTTCTTTTGATATGTACAACATCGGCAACCACATTATGCCTTGCTCGCCCATCGGCGGCTACCTGCCAGCAATTCTAGTTCAGGGTGCTGAATGTGTACTTGGCGTAGTTGAGCGCGGGCTCGGTGGTAGGGGTGAAGATCTGGTACTGGTCACGACCCCATTGCGGCTGGTTGATGCCGTCGATCCACTGCCACGAACGTTAGCATGTTCATGTCGAGAACGGCTGGAAGTGTGAAGGGGTTATTGGGTACTCACATCCTGGGTCTCAATGACCACACACCCGTACCTCTCCACGTATGTCGTGTTGGTCAGGTGCTGCTGGTCGGCCTTGACCGCGATCGTGCCGTTCTGTCCACCACACGTGTAGATCTGCAGACCCTGCTGGTTGGTTTGCAAGCTGAGCTGGATACCGGTGCTCGGGGACGACAGCTGCAGGACCTCGAGAGCCGGGTCCTCCATGGCGTATCGCGGGCGGTCGAGGATGAAGGCATTGTCGTAGCTGGAGCCGTTCAGGCCGTTCTGGTCCAGCGGAGCGAAGATGGAGGAGCCGATCTGCTTGCCGGGCTTGGTGAAGTCGAAGGCGGTGCCGTTGGTGACGTTGATGGCGCCGGTGGGGATCAGGATGCTGTCGACCTCGATGATGCGGTCGGCGTAGGGCATGTAGAGGGTGTCGTTCAGCACCGTCACGGCCTCCTCGTCCACGAAGGCGCCGAGATTCCAGTAGACGTGGTTGGCGAGCATTATGGGGGTGGCATCATTGAGCGGGATGGAGACGATGCGGCTGATCCACGCCGGCTCATCGGTGAGGGTGTAGGTCGCGACATTGAGGAGGTCGCCGGGGAACCCTTGCTGGGCCTGGTCGTAGAAGACGAAGGTGATGCTGTTGCCGGTCTGAGATGCGATGGTCCAGTTCTGCTGGTCGTAGCCGACGAAGCCGCCGTGGAGAGGGTTCAGCCCGCCGTGCTCGTTGTCCGGGATAGTGCTTGTTTGGCCGTCGATCTCAAAGGTGCCGTTCTTGATCCTGTGGCGAATGGGGTTAGCTGGTGCAATTGGCCGATCAGAATCAGTTGTCGTACCTGTTGGCGTAGCGTCCCACAACCGCCCCGAAGTAGGTGTGGTTCGTCTCGGAGTCGTGGAGGTACTGTGTGGCGTTGTCGTAGCCCACCACGACATCCTGCATCGTGCCATTCTGGTCGCACACGTAGAGGTTCGTGAGGCGAGCACCGTAGGGGATGAAGGAGGCATTGATGCCGGCGGCGGTCAGGGTGTACTTCTGGAATGGGTCGCCCGTGAAGGCCTTGAAGGCGGCATTGACGAAGTTGTCGGAGCCATTGACGGTAGTCTGCGCTGCGACCAGGGACGAGGCCGCCAAGAGTAGGGTGGTGGTGGTGGTGGACAGCATGGTGAAGGGATGGATGTGTTCGAGAGGTCTACGCGAAGGTGGACTGGAGGACTACTACTACCGTACGGTGATGGTGACGGAGAGGGAGGGAGGAGAGACGCGAGCAGTGGGAGGTGACCGTTCCCTGGGGCAACGCAGCTAAATGTAGCTGGAGATGAGGTGTCTCCGCACCCCGACGCCGTCCTTGCCGTCACTCTGCAGCTTGTGCGCATGCAGGAACCGAAGCAACAAGAACAGCAGAACTAGTGCACCTGCAGCTGTTGCGGAACGTGGAGGTGGAGGAAGGCCCTGGGCGCGCGCTCACATGACCTCATCTCGGGGGACCTCCTCGAGATTGCATGTGATTGCACCAAGCTAAATGTACATTATTGATGTACCTGAGGAACGAGCTCCCCGGCTTCTCCACGTGGGCGTGACCTTTGCGTGCGGAGATGCGGTGGATGGCTCGTGGAAGCGGTATAGCGTGCCTTCTGCAAGGGTGTTTGCCACGGAAGAACATTGGAGCGATGCAATCCTCCACGAATCTCGCGGGCCCGGGTGGAGCAGCGGGGGAGATGACTGAGCGGGCAGCGAGGCCATCGGACGCCGAAGCCTATTAGCCATGACAACCGGGCGACAGCCGGACGACAACAACGGACGCCAGCCAGCCCGATCATAATAGCCAGCAACCGACCCGAGCCCGATCACAACGAACGCCAGAGTGCTCATACAAAAGAGGCCAAACCTGGACGCCGGACCCAAACATCGGTGAAGCAGACAACACACATATCGATTCTTCCCAATCCCAGAGCATCATGATGATAGGCATCAGCCATTTCCCGGAGTGTCCGATGAGTTGACCACAGCGCACCGCAAGACACGCTTCCTCTGGGTCAGTACGAGCACAGTTGTACTTGGCCTCGCGACGATACCATAGTGGCCCGAACAGGCAATCGTGAGCGTGATGAGACGAGAAGAAACCAGATCAAGATGAGCATAGTGGTACTCGTATACCACAAGACCGTTACGCAGCATTTGAGCTACTAGCGAAGAGCAGGGATGAAGGAGGAGATGTGATGGTCATTATCGCGACATACACAGCCTGCTGAATGAGTGCGTTAGACGCCGCAAGACGAGTACCAGCCAATCGATCTCCGTCGCCAACCCAGCAGCCGTGCAGACTTCTCGCTCACACGCCGTCGTCGATCTGGCAAACAGTCAGCTCCATCATACGGATGCGCCAACCACAATTATCAGCTTACCTGGTCGACAACGTTCCTGCTCGTCCAAGCCGACCAATCGGTACACGTCCTGGCTCCAAATCAGCTTCACTCGCACGAGAGCAGCGGAGGCTTACGGGGGGATAAGCTTACTGCGCCATGACCTGCGGGATATCCATCTCGTGCTCGATGGAGTCCGGTTGCTCGAGGACGGTCCAGACGAAGCCCGCGCTGAGATGCCAGGCGATGTGACCTGTGGGCAGCAGAATCATTAATCGTCTCCAGTAGGACACAGGCAGCGTCGCATCGCTTCTTCGATTTACTTACAGTGGAAAGGCCTAGATCGTAACCAATGGCAAGGTTAGCGGGAGTGTCCCAAATACCAATCACAGATTACACCCCTGGATATGCGTACCACACCCCCGGATTATCCTGATTCCACTGCACCACAACATAATTCCCCGGAAGCAGCATCTGCACATCCCGGCGCTGCGGATTGCTCGGGTTGACGATCGAGCCATCCCAGCAACTGCCATAGCCGGAATCGCGCTTCTTGTTCTTCACGTTCGTGTCCGTGTGGCCCTGCACGGAGGTGCCGTTGTTGTCGCCGAAGACGGTCTGGTTGTCAGTGCAGCTGCCTTCCTGGAGTACGAAGATATTGTGGCCGTGCAAGTGCATGGGGTGAGGCTGGGCGCCGGTGTTCTCGAAGACGAAGCGGATGCT
>NAJQ01000566.1:0-17945 GCA_005059865.1 Friedmanniomyces simplex
GGTAGTAGGCTAGGTACCCCGGTCGGATCTCCTATAGGACTACCGTATAGCCTCCGCTCTTCGAACCCCGCTAAGGGCCCGATACTTAGCCCGGGTAGTACGCTCGGTATTACCGGGGGATATAGCCGTTAGTCTTTAGGTACTCTATCTATATAGTAGGGAGCTTTATTAGGAATACCCTCTTGTATCCCCTTTCGCCCCTAGTAGGGATAGCTAGGCCTCGATAGCAATAGGTATATACGGATACTTAGCAATAGCGAAGAGGCTAGGAGTACTATAGAACGCCTAACGGACTAGTAGGAGCTAGGGAAGCTTAAGACTCTTACGTTCGAGGACTTGCGTAGGAGTATAATAGTAGCCGCTACGCCGCTTACCTTAGGGATACCCTAATACGGGCGCGACTACTCTAACCCGTTATTCCTTAATACTTCTCCCCTATCGTTAATCGATAAGAGTCTCCTTACGTACGGTACTCCTTTAAAGAGCCGCGCGGGTCTACCGCAGGGTAGTAAGGAGCCCCGTATATATACGTGTATACTAGAATTAGCGAGCCCTATTATTGCTATAGTATAGAGCTTTAGCGCGAGAAAGCTAGAAGATAGCGACCGAGTAATAATGCTAGAGGTATAGTTAGGCTACCGCTAGAATATATCGATAAGTACCTACTACCGTATATACCTCTAGCGTATCTACTAGTTCGCGGGGCTTATCGTTAATAGGGTAACTAACTAGGTACTTATCGCCCGGCTCTTCTCTATAGCCTCCTACCCGAAGTCCCTTAAGTACTTCCGTACGTAGAAGAACTACTATAGGTAGTTTACCCTTACGAGCTAAGACGAGGTACCGTCTAACTAGCTCGGCGTAATAAGATTCTTCCCGGCTAACCTTAATAACCCTAATATATTCCCTAGGACGCCGTTTAACGTATCCTCTAGGCTATTAGTATTACTCTAAATGCCTTCTCCGAGTTCTAGAACTAAGGTACGCTAAATACTAGCATAATCTTCTCGTAGCTTAATACCGTCCGGGAGGGCAAGACCGAGAGCCTCGCTACGCTAATAAAAGAGGAGTTTAATATATACTACTAGCACCTCCGCTACGAAGGGATCGCGTTAGATAAGGGTTAGTACCGCAATATAATGTTTAGCCTCTCCTAGTAGCTTATCCGCTAGGATATCGGATATTAGCTCCTCTATATCGCGTTACGGGAAGACTATAGGTATAAGTTAATCTCCTTCCCCTACTACTTAAAGTACTAGGTACCTAGAGATAAGACTAGATCCCGCTATATTAATTATAATGTAAGGTCGCTTACTCGGGGCCGCGGAGCCTTATAGCTATAAGGATCTTTCTTACTTAATACTAAATTTAAGGAAGACTATACCGAGCTCGTCCCGCGTATACATAAGTATACGAGAGAGTAGGCGGATAGACTCTAGTAGCGTAGCCTTACTACGACTAGCTATATCTAGTCCCTTACTAACGAATATCTAGCGGCTAGCGATCTTAAGGACTTTAGGACGTAGTAGAAGGTAGTGCTATATAGTAGGCTCTACGTGCGTATTACCGACCCTCGTATTCCTTATAGCGTACGCGGCCCCGCGGTATATATCCGGCGTATAATCTTGCTATAGTATATAGCTATTATTAGTAAGGACGGCGATAGCGAGCTTAAAGTAGGAGGGCCTATAGGGACCTTCGAGGACCTAAGTAAGGCGTACCGTCTAATAAGGCCCCCTCTAGCTTCCCTATCTAGCTACTCTAACTACTACGGGAAGCTCTCCGCCCTATTCGCGGCTTAAGTATACCTAGACAATTTAGGAACTATCTCCGATATACTCGTTAGCCGGAAACGGTAGTCGGACCCTAAGGTAAACCGCTAGGCGTATCTAGTTCTCTTCGATACGGCTAGCGATCCTAACGGGGTAAAGCTACGAGAATCTATTAGTAGCTAGAGGGCCTAGGTAGACCTACGCTTCCGCTACTACTAGAGTATCGTCCGTTATATTAAGGCGCGGGTATATAGTGCGAAGTCCTTCTATAGTTAGTAGGGTAGGAGACTATATATTGTCTATAGCCGCCTACTAGAGGACTTCGTCCTAGGGTTACAGACCGCGGAAGAGGAGGTACCGGACCTATCTAATAGAGAACGCGACGAGTTTAAGAGTAGCTAGGTAACCCTAGGGGTCTAATAAGCTATAGGTACGGCATTTATTAGCTATAGATTATAGGGCTATAATGCGATCTATAGGTACGGCGTTTATTAGCTATAGATTATAGGGTATAATACTATCTATAGGTACGGTTAGCATTAGCTATAGATTATAGGGGGGACGTAGCGAGTTAAGGGCAACTAGCGCTTTTAGGGTAGGGAGAATTTATCGGAGGGAATTAGCGCCCTTATATAGAGAGAGCCGTATAGCTAGCGGGGGCAATATCCTTTCTTCTTCCTCGCGCGGGCTACTTCCTATATAAACATATATACACATATATATTATAGACACTTTATTAATTACTCCTCCTATTTATAAACAGATACTCGCTTTAAGGTATAACTAGCTATATACGGTATACTATATCTATCTCCTCGCCCCTTATCTTAAGCCGCCTCCTCTTTGTTTAACTAGGCTCCCTACTATAGGAGCGTAGGATAGTTAGGCCGTCTAACCTACTTACAATAACTTAGTAGTATATAGCATTAATTAACACTATAACTCTCTTTCTCTTAGAAATATACATTGCTATAGCTACCTTAGATGCCTATATCTATAGAAAGTAATCTCTTCTCTATACTAACATATAATCTTTATGCTTACGTATTTCTCTAGATATATTATATCCTGTCCTATTGCCAAGAGTACTAGACTAGTATATTATAACTTACAAGCCTATATAGATGGAAAGTTAATACTGCCTACTACCGCCTTTCTTACTCCTAGTATAATCTCCCTAGGGGCTGCGGTATATCTATTCTACGAGGTAAATCTAGACGAAGGGACTCCGGGGGATATATCGAAGTAGCTTTAGAGATAGTATCCCTATCTCCGCGATATTATGTTAGCTTCGAGTAGGCGTAAATTTCTCTAGACGTACTACTATCCTGCCTAATATAGCCGTCTGCTCGTCTAGTCGTGTGCTCTCGTCTTGTCGTCTAGTCGTCTGGTCGTTTGGTCGTCTGCTCTCTCTTCTTAGAGCTCCGCTACCTTGCTCGTTCTACGAGGTCTTCCGGGACATTCTCCCTCCCGCTAAACAACTCGGCGTACTCGTCGAGAATCTCTTTGAATTGTAGCTCCGCTGGCGAGAGGCCTAACATGCTACGGTCCGGGTAGATAACTACCGGCACAACCGGTAGTGAAGGCCCCGAGGGAGGCTCGTCGACGACCTTAAGGGCAGCCGCAGGCTCGGGCGTCTCGTCGGGCTCGGGGGTGCCGATTGACGCAGATGCTGCGACATAGCCGACCGTCTCCCTAAGAGGGGAGTGAGCACAGAGGCCCGTCCACTCGAGCGCGTAGTCCTCGCTACTGTAGGCTTCCAGAAGGGCCTGGTTTTCGTTGCCGGCTTCTCGAAAGTGGCGAGTTTCTTCGGGCTGCGGTATGGCCTTCACGGCGTATCGGGGTTGGTCGAGTCCAGGAGATATTCGCCGTGTCAGCTACTTTTGCATGTACATAGAGGATACGTACCTTCGTCTCCGTGTCAGCACAAATACCTCGAGCTGGTGTACTTTTCTGCAGATGCATCTTGACCTTGATTGTTGATGTGAAACGATGCCGGGGACGTCCCTTCGCTTCGAGCATGCTTCTCGATCTGCGTAGAAAGAACTTCCTATTCGATAGACATATCGGCTTTCCATGCTCGATGGCGAGCGACGTTGATGGTCTTCTCCACCGCGACTGAATACCGCTATGCTGCGGTATAGTATGATTGGGGGTTTGTCGAGCGTATGGGGCTGAGAGATACTGTCGAGCATGCTTTCTCTCACATCTCCCTACTCGGAAATAAAGCAGTATAGAAGGCTCGTATGACAGTCGACGTTGCCGGTCTTCTCCAGCTCGACGAATCCTGCCATGCTCTGGTATAGCATGATTGGGGTTCGAAGGAGGGTATACGTCGTCGGGATGCATGATTTCAGTCATCTCGAAAGCGCTTCCTGTTCGACAATTACGCCAGCATGTACGGTCGGGCAACAGTCAACGTTGCCAGTCCTCTCCGTGTCGACGAACGTTGTTATGCTGCGGTATAGCATGAATGGGGTGTCATCGAGCGCATGGGTCTAGGAGATAGGCTATAGGTCCTCGTTCTACGACTACCCCTTCTTTCCGTCGTCGGTGATCCCCAACATGGCTCCGCCGCACCCGGACGCCATCGCGGACTGTGTCCTGGCTGCCTTTAAGGCGCTGCCGGCGAAATGCAAGCCTCGCGGACTCACCAGTGGTCGGCGAGAATGGGTGCCCTTGGCTGGTATCGTCCTTAGTCGCGATAGTACGTTGGACGACACCTCACTTGACCATATCGCAGCTCTGACATATGTGCTACTGGCAGGTTAGATCACGCTTCCCCATCCACCCGTCCTACAACGGCACACACCCCTGGATATGAGCCCAACTTGACGTGCGCTGCACTCGCAACGGGCTCGAAATGCCTTCCTTACGTCAAGCTGCCTTTGGCGAAAGGGAATTTAGTACATGATTGGCATGCGGAGATACTCGCCATAAGGGCTTTCAACCGGTGGCTGGTGGATGAGTGTCAGGAGCTGGCGGGGAAGGGGAGGGAAGGCGATGGAGAATGGGTACGATGGCGTGGAGACATCGAGCGGCAGGGTAGTGATGCTGAATATATTAGGAGAGAGGGACAAGGGGATGTGAGGCAGATAGTACTTTCTGATCGACCACCAAACGGCGAGGGGGAGAGGGAGGATGCCGCCGACGGGCAAGCCCAATTCTTCTCCCTCCACGATAACATAACAATTCACCTCTACATCTCCGACGCCCCCTGCGGCGACGCCAGCATGGAACTCACCATGTCCGCGCAACCCGACGCCACGCCCTGGACCACCCAACCCGCCGACGATGCCATGCCAGGACGAGGCAACTTCGACCTACTGGGAGTCGTGCGCCGGAAACCAGCACGCCCGGATGCTCCGCCTACGCTGAGCAAGAGTTGCTCGGATAAGTTGGCTATGAAGCAGTGTACGGGCTTGCTGAGTGGGGTGGCAAGTCTATTGGTGCATCCGGGGAATGTGTATCTGCGGAGTGTGGTGGTGCCGGAGGAGCGGTACGTAGTCAGTGCCGTGGGAAGGGCTTTTGGGGCGGGGGGGAGGATGGCTGGTGTAGCGATGGTGGGCAAGGAGTGGAGGGGTGGTTACGGTTTCACACCGTTCGAGGTGCGGACGACGAGGAGGGCGTTTGAGTATAGCAAGCCGGCTGCTGCTACGGCTCGGCATGATGGGGTGGAGGTGGTCGGGAGTAACATCTCCACCCTCTCTACGCTGTCTGGCAGGCTGGAAGTCTTGATTAGCGGCGTGCTACAAGGGCGCAAGCAGTCCGACCCCAAGGGTGCGAGCAGCGTCAGCCGGCGGAAAATCTGGGAGAGCGTGCAGTCGGTCTTGACTGCAGCGAACGATTCGACCGAGGGACCATGCATGTGGACGAAGAATGCAAGTACGCGGACCTGAAAGTCTGCCCAGCTTTGCAGTCTCGGGAGCGCGTCAAGCAAGACGTCAGAGAGTTAGCACTGAAGGGGTGGAAGAGGAACACGGGGGATGCGGAATGGAGGCTCGGCGAGTGACAATATTTACGTGGAGGCAACGAAACCGCGTCTCCATTTGCTTTGCCTATCGCTGCTACGCCTAGCCGCCTTTCCCCTCTGCTCCGCCTCAAAAGAGCTTTCCCCGTGGCGGAGGGGGATGTAGTGTCCGCCTGTCAGCAGTCCGCACGATCTAGATCAGAGTCTGCGACAGACAGATTGTCCGACGTTTTTTGGGGGGTGGGAAAGCTCCCAGTCTCCCTCTCTGCCACGCTAGACTGTTGTACAGCTTCTCTCTCCAAAACCAAGCAGCGGCGCTCGCTCACACAATGTCCTTCCTCAGGACGATCTTCCAGGCCGAAGTCCATGATTCCCGTGTACCTGAACTATCAAGGGGGGCATCCACCGAACTGAAACCTGTACTTGGTCTCGCCTCACTTCCGCAAGCTCCATATCCTGACCTGAAAGCAGGAGTGACACAACCAGCTCGGAAGAGGGGTGGCAAACAACTGGCAAACAATCCCAGAGAGAGGTAGACGGCCCCCGGAAAAGTCCTTTCCAAGCCAGAGACCCCGTAAGCCCGCACCACACCTCCGGCGTGAAGTAGAAAGGTCTTCCCACTCTCCCCTTACCCTCACGATGGGACGCTACCCAGGGGAGAGAGACGAGCTGGACTAAAGAGGTCCTTCTACGTGGCCGAGAGGGCTGTAGAGACAACCCCGGACATATTCCGGGACTCTCCTCCGTCGTGACGCGAAGACGGCAGCAGTGGCGACTCAAGGACGACTTACGGGACGAGGTGGCGTCTGTAAAGGACTTTACCCGGGGCGCGCTGGGGGCACCATGACGCTGAGACTGGGTTGCCGTTGGTTTACTTCACGGATGCCAGCTGGCAGATGAGGTCAGAAAGAGGGGTCAGATGTAGATGTCAGGGCAGGTCAGCTGGGAGGCAAAGATGCAGGAGCAGGCTTGCAAGCAAGGGGGTCAAAGAGTAAGGCAAGGCCGTGTGACAAGCTCTATCTTCTATCTCGCAACCTGGCTCTCCGACCCCTTCCGAGCGAACCAAGCCCCGCGCACATTTACGCACCTACAACTCCACCCCCACTACCTTCCCCTCCTGCTCCGCCGCATCCTTAACACTCGCCCAACTCCCTGCCTCCAACCTCCCCTTCCTCTCCCTCAACTCTCCCCGCTCAAAACTCTTCATCGGCAGCAACCCGTACCTCTCAAACATGGCTTTATCCGCGTCCCACCCCACCGCGTCCGTCGTCAACATCTTCTCGCCCGTGAAGACCGCGTTGGCGCCGGCGGAGAAACACAGGATCTGCTCCGCCTCGCTCATCGTGGTGCGGCCCGCGGCGATGCGGATGATGGTCGCGGGCATAGTCAGTCGGGCGGTGGCGATGGTGCGCAGGATGGCGTCGAAGGGGATGGGGCGTTTGCCCTCGGGGAGTTTGTCTCCCAGCGGTGTGCCTTTGATGGGGACCAGGGCGTTGACGGGGAAGGATTCCGGGTGTTGGGGGAGGGTGGAGACGGTGTGGATCAGGCCGACGTGGTCCTCGGGTTTCTCGCCCAGGCCGAGGATCCCGCCGGAGCAGACGTTAATACCGGCTTGGCGGACGTGGGAGAGGGTTTGCAGGCGCTCGTCGTAGGTGCGGGTGGAGATGACGGAGGGGTAGTGCTCGCGGGAGGTGTCGAGGTTGTGATTGTAGGCTGTCAAGCCTGCTTGCGCGAGATCATCCGCTTGCGCTTGGTCGATCATGCCGAGTGTCACGCAGACTTCCAGATCCATGGCCCGGATCCCCTCGATCATGCTCTTGACGTTTTTGAGCGACGTCTTGCGGCCCCGCATATCGCGCCAGGCGGCCCCCATGCAGAAGCGCGTGCTACCGTTGCTCTTGGCGATGCGGGCGGCTTCCAGAACGGAGTCGACGGAGGACATTTTGGTGGCTTTCAGGCCGGTGTTGTAGCGGGAGGACTGGGCGCAGTAGGAGCAGTCTTCGCTGCAGCCGCCGGTCTTGATGTTCATGAGAGTGCACATCTGAATGGCCGAGGGGCGGTGGAAGCGGCGGTGGAGGGTGCCCTGGCAATGTAACTGTTAGGCGTGATGCTGTTGGGGAGAGCGGTGGAGATGGTGGGGGTACCGATTGGTAGGCCAGCTCCATGAGCGGCGTGTTGTATATCTCCCGGATCTCATCTCTCGTCCAGTCGTACCGCGTGCCTTGAGCAGTCACCGCGTCTCGCAAGACACTGCTGGCTTCGGGGGGTGGAGGTGGGGCGGAGGAAGACGGCGGGGAGAAGGTGTCGTTGACGGGGGTGCTGAAGGAGCGGAGGGTGTTGCATGATGCCTGCAGAGAGCGGAGGGTGGCCCGTCTGGAGAGGAGTGTCAGCGCCATGGTGGAGGCGAAGGCGGAGGCGGAAGAGAGCAAGGGGACTCACTCTCGGAGAATCAACCAAAGTGCGCCGTTGAAGGTCGTGGGGGCTCAATGGCGGAGCAGGTGGGGCAAGTGGAGGCGGGTAGATCGACTAGATCGGCAGGGGCCAGTCCGGTCGTGCTTGCCTGGATATGCATACCAGCTTGTTAGAACCTCTCCTTGTTCATCGTGCTCGTACTGTAGATACGACGGGGAGCGTTGACAACATACATGTCTCAACTCGGCACGAAGGGCAAGATTGCGACATTTCACCATTCGTTATCGTTATCGGAACGGAAGGCATGAATAAGCTCAAGCTACGGCTGTTTCGGCTCGTACCGCAAAGCTTGCTACCTCGCGAGTCGCGCTCCACCACCTTCACTGCCGGCCGCTACCCACCACCACCATCCTCAGCAGCCACCGCCCGTCATGGCGACGCTCCCAGTCACCACCCACTTCCGCTCTGTGAGCCGGCAGGCTCCCAGTGACCCGGACATACACGCCACCCTCTCCGACTTCTTGAACTACACAGAGCACTTCCCCTCCCACCTCACGCGCGCCCTCACCCTGATCGAGAACCAGCGACTCCGCACGGAAGAGAAGATCCGGCTCATCCACGATGCCACTACCACATACAGCATCCGCCCCACACTCACCGACAAGCCGGACCCGATCAAATTGCGCCGCGACGTCAGCTATGCGCTGGAGGAAGCGGAGAGGTCGTGCCGGATGGCGGTGGAGGAAGCCAAGCGGATGGACGACACGTGCCAGAGAGAGGCGAAAAGGCTGGACGTAGTCACTGAGAAGCTGAAGACGCAACCTCTACCTCCGTCGCGAGATCCCACGCCGGGGCAAACCGCTCTGACTTCGCCGAACCTGAAGCGCGAGCGCAGAATGAGCATGCGCGCGGACGATGCCAAGCTGGATCAGATGCGCAAGCATTACTTGACCGACAAGGCGGCGACGAAGCTCCGCGGACGGAAGGTGATGGTGCCGGGGGAAGTGCTGCCACCGCCGGATCCGAACGCGCCATTGGACAGTATCTCCGACTGGACCTCCCCGCGCGTCTCTCCACCGCTTGAAGAGCCGCCGATGACGGAGAAGAAGGGCATCCCAAGACCGCGTTCGCGCACGCCCAAGGTGCCTAAATTTGACAAGGACTTGGACAAGCGGAACCAGAAGCCCAGAGGTCCACGGGCGCCCGGCCAGCCCGGCACGAACGCGCACTCGGCTATTGCCGGCATCAGTACGTCGAACGCTCTGCTCGCACTCGCCAACCCGCCGGAAGATGCCGCGAAAGGAAGTCGATGGTTGCCATGGATGAAGCTGACGGAGTGGGAAATGGCCAAGCTGCGGAAACGGATGAAGAAGAATGCCATCTGGGTACCATCGCAGACCATGGTGCGCAGAGAGCTGAAGAATCTGGGCAGAGGAGCAGCCGGCAAGGAGGCGGCGAAGCATACTGCGGCAGAGACGGGTGTGCCGTATGTGGATGAGCACAACGAGACGGACCCCACGAAGATCATCGTCACAGGTGAAGAGACCGCGCAGATGAACGCTCTGCTGGGCCCGCAGATCTATTTGGACGACGATGATGCGGATGCAGAATTGATCAATCGGGGTATGCGGCTGAACGAGGCGAAGAAGCTGAAGAGACAGAGGATGCTGGAGGAGCAGGCCCAGCTGCAGGCACAAATTGCGCGGGAGCAAGGCGAGGAGCCGACTGCTGCTATTCCAGCTGTAGCCGATGGAAAGAAACGCAAGCGCGAGGCTACACCCGCTGCAACAACTGCTACCGCTGGTCTTATCGAGACACCCGACCCGCTGTCAAAGCCGGGCCCAGCGCCGAAGAAACTCAAGCTCAGCGCCTCCTCCACCACCGGCCCCCCCACCAAAGTCCCTCTAGCACCAGCCGGCGTATCCTCCTCCCCTCGCTCAACAGCCGCCCGTCACCGCGGCGCCGCCACCCCCTCCGAATCCCAGAAACCCCCCCTCACCCTCAAAATCGGCAAAGCCGTCTCCGAGGAACCTCCCAACCGCCGCTCGACTCTCAGAAGGGGCAGCAACGCGAGTCTACCCACCAGCGGCCTGCTCACCTCGCCGCTGCGCACGAGCGTCAGCGCTACGTCCACGACTGCTAAAACGATGGGCAGTACACGGCGGAGTAAACGCCCGGCTCCTGGGATACTGGCGCAGACGGACGATGGGGACACGAAGGTGGGAGTCTCGCGGCGGAAAGCGGCGCCGAGGAAGAAAGCTGCTAGCAGTAGCAAAGCCACCCCGTCCACCGCCACCACAACCACCACCACCTCCGATCACTCTTCCGGCCTCCTCCCTTCCCCCCTCACAGCAGCAGCAGAAGAATTCATCGACCCCAACGAGCCCCGCTACTGTGTCTGCGGCGACGTCTCCTGGGGAACCATGATTGCTTGCGAGAGAGAGGACTGCGATAAGGAGTGGTTCCACCTCGAGTGCGTCGGGTTAGGGGAGCTGCCGCCGCGGCGGACGAAGTGGTATTGTCCGGATTGTCGGCGGGGGATGGTCGGGGGTCGGGGGGGAGCGGCGGGGCTGGTGGGGAGGGATGGGTTGATGGTTGGGAGGGTGGGGGGGAGATGAGGGGGAGATGGGGGAGGTGAGGATGTGGGGGGAGTGTGGTTGAGATAGGTGGGGCTACCTCAGTTGCGCAATGTGATGGAATCGGTGCTGGCGAGCCGGGGATGGATGGAGAAGAATCTCGGGCGGCTTTTGTAGCGGTGTGGTGCCTTGCCCTCCAGTACGAACGGATGTGTGTCTGTCTCGTCCCTACTCGGTTTCGGTGTACCATAGTTTTCAGTACCACGAATGACGAATCACGTCAACACTACCTTGAATCGCTACGATCACCTTCAAACCAACGGAAGGCCCTGAAGCTCGCGCTCGCGGATTGTGGAAGAGAGCGTTTGCATTTGATGAGTGGTTCGTCGCCAGCCATCTGCGCTGTTAGTTGTCCTCAGGGTGGCGGGGCGGCTGGCTGTATACGTTGAAATGCAGCAAAGATTTAGCTACCTTGTAGATGACTTGCGAAGGCTCCCCCCCGCCCCACCTGTCTCTACGTCCTATATATCACCAGTCGGCGATCTCGTGCTGTTGTCCGGACCACCATTCCGTTTCCGGATGTGCGCTTAGTGCTTGGGGTTCTTTCGGCTCGGTCAGAGTGGTTTTCGCGGTCTGGTACTACTGCTTGGGGGTTTGCTTCCTTTCATGACGAGCGGGACTGTTCAGTACTACAGCTTCCCTTTCGGTCCGCTACTACTTGTACCCTCGCTTTCCAGCCTCATCTCTTTGATACGACGTCTCCACTCGTCGTTGATGTCAATACGTTCTCGCCGAGACAGACTGCTCCACGCTGTATGACGCTTCCGCTCCTCAGCGTCCCATCGATCCAGCTCGAGAGCGATAGACGCAGCACAGACGTCTGCGCACTCCTTGGGCATTTCCATGGGCACGAGATGCCCGCAGTCTAGCACCGTCTCATGGACTGTACCCTGAGCGGCACCACCACTCCCGCCAACGCCAGTGCCAGTCGTCTCCATCTTGCCTTTGCGTAGCTCCGGGGTCGAAGCTTCGGATTCGCGGCCAAAGATGTACCGAACACTTGGTCTGATCTCGGGAAGCCGACGGTACAGCTCTTGAGTTTCTGGTCTGGTGAAAGGACTCTCATCAATGTCATCCGGGTGCACGTCTCGTAACGGTCGGTCATCCTGCAGTAACCGGGCATCCGGATATGTCGCTCGAAGGTACAAGTACACCTCCTGCGCTGGAGTCGTGCTTAACGCGACTGGCGGACCATCTGCGCCCTTCTGCTCCGGCGGGACGTCGGGGTACTGCTCAGTTGGTAGATCCCGTAAGCCGTGTTGGATCCACCTGTCCAGCACGCGAGGGTCCCAGCTCTGGTAGAACTTGCTGGACGCGAATTTACGTGCGGCCACTTGACGAGAGGGCCAGACGTCCCGGCGAAACGTGGAGAGCGCGGCGAATTTGCGGTGCGGAAAGAGATTTTCTTGGATGATAGGATCGATCAGGACCAGGCTGTGCAGCAAGCGAGGATGGAGTAGAGATAGGTGAGCTAGGTGGGAGCCGCCGACACTGTGGCCCACGCCGAGGATGGGGTGGGGCATGTCTTCCTGGAATTGATTGATGAGGAATAACAGGTCCCGGCCGTGGTCCCACCAGCTGGACTCGGGGCCCAGTGTGGATTCGTTCAGGATACCGCTGTGTCCTTGACTCGCCATATCTGCGATCCAGATGCCGCGGATCTGGCGTCCATGCGATTGCAGGCGTTCGTGCAGGTCGTCCCAGAGCGGTTCGTATAATTCCTTGGGGAAGCCATTGGCATGTGCACCGATCAAGGTCACGTCGCCGGGCTTGGGGTGCTCGTTCGTCTTGGGGATGTATTGCTTCACATGTAGTCGGAGATCGTTGTCGCGGCCTAGCTCTGCTCCGGCGGGCCGGTCACGGGTGTGTTGGCACTTGACGGTGTGCTCGATGACCCGGAAGTGAGACATCTGTCGGAGTTCGCCCCGATGGAGCGACTGGTAATGGCACTCGCGCCACAACAGTCCTCTATGTGCAGAGACTCTGCTCCTGAGCATGCCAGTCCATGTAGTGGTAGTCAACGCTCTTGCTTTGCGAGAATGGGGGATGGTGTTGTGTTGAGGGTGGAGGGAGACCCCGGAGTGTACAATGTATTGGCAAGCAGTCTTATCTACACATACCTTGCAGTGGCTGCATAATACCCTGTTCATGCTCTCTCGTCGTTGGTCGGAACGGTCGCACACCTGACAGCTCCAACGAGGACACGCAAGGACGGGAAGGGAAGGCGCTTCTCGGCCACTAGGAATCGAGCCTCGACCCTTGCAACGCCCCGTAGAATGATCGGAGGTGACAGGACACATGCATGATGCGCGACTGTGGCGAAAGCGTACCTTCCCGTTTTGGAGATCCGCCGTGCCAATGCCGGGCCGACGCCATTGCCGTTGCCGTACCTGCAGCCGCGTCCCGAAGACCTTGCCGTATTATCTACACGCCGCTCCTCTTGTGTGCTTGACATTGATTCGCCAAAGGTGCACGCCCAGCACCTGCTTGCAGGCGGAGGTCAATGGCCGTCACCAACCCATCCGGTGGTCCCACCCCACCCCAAGAAGAGCAGCCCAACGGCGCCTACGCATCCTACGTGCCCCACGACCTCGCCTACACCGCCGACTTCGAAGACAGCTTGATGCGAGCAGCGCTCGACCCGAATGCAACGCAAGACGGCATCCGCGTCATACCGGACGATAGCCCCGAACAGGCAGAGACCGGCGTCTCCGTGCGCGCAAGCGACGTCTCCCTGCAGAGCCTACCCACTATAACGGAAGAAGAGCTACCTTTACCCCTCACCGACCCCCGACGCATCTTCGCCAGTCCCGTCCCCGGCGTCAAATTCACGCACCCCGGCGGCTACCTCGAAGGCGGACCAGGTCTAGCTCCGGAAATGGACACCTTCCCCGACGACTACTTCCAGAACAACCCGGACATCACCTCCCCGGATGAGCTGCGGAAAGCGATCAGCAGGGAGGTCGAGGCGAGTGTGGAATTGTTGCGGGAGAGGCTCCGGGCGCGGCGGCAGGCGAGGGAGAAGAACGAGCAGATTGAGAAGCAGTTGCAGACGCTGCGGGAGGAGCATGATATGGAGTTGCGGGTGCATAATAAGATGGCGGAGGTGAAACGGCAGAAGAGGGAGGCGAGGGAGCGGAGGAAGAAGGAGAAGGAGGGGGGGTGAGGTGGTGTGTTTGTTACGTGGAGGTACGCAGACACAGATATTCAATACCACGGCGAGACGGACAAACAGGCTCCCAAGTTCGGAAGGGACATACCCGGCGCAGCGGTCAGCGGCACCGGAGGTAATGGCCAGGGTCTTGCAAGCCAGTACCCTGGTATGGCTGAGAGCATACTTATGGCCTACGAGCGCAGGGAAGGCCATGTATACCTTCAACGCGGCGCTGTCCGTGCCATAGCAACGCCCGGAGATACATGGCTCGCCCCAACCAACGCTTCGAATTCGGCCATGGATTCAAAGCCGGCCACGACCACTACTACGACCGCGACGAAATAAATCTTCTCACCATCCACCCACCGCGGCACCCGACCGCAAAAGCCGGAGCCCCAAGGCTCTGGAGGAAGCATCTAGCAGCACGCAGCCTCCCCGCGGTCCGCCGCTGCCCGTGCCTCTCCAAGTACACAGGATCTCCAGCGCCGCCGTTCTCCAAATTCCACATCAGGGAAAGGCGAGGATGGAAGCGGTGTGTCTGTGTATGGTTGGGCGAGTCTCAACCCCCATTCCCCGAGTGAGAGAGCATCCGAGCTTCTTCTTCGCCGGAGCCTTTGTCCCAACTAGTAGCAAGCCAGCCGCTGCTGGAACATCCTCTCTCATTGCCAGTCGTCGAGTTTTCCTGGGCCAGAGCGGCCGGGTGTACCTTACCGGAGCCGGGGTTCGCAACGAACCATCGTATCCACTAGGTACATGTACCTCACCAATCTCTATGTACATGTACCCGCCGCACACGAAGCTCTTTCCACGTTCCACACAGCCCCCCTTGGGAGGACTTCAGCGATAGTCATCCTGGAGCTCAAGCCCCTCCACACACAGTCCCCTTGAGACTCTTAGGTTGTTGAGGAAGCATCACTCCGAGCCTACCTGTATGTACCCGCCTTCGTTGGACTTGAAAAAGGGACCCCCCCACATACATGTAAACAGCAATATCAAATTGAACAGAGCGGACAGCATTGGAGTCAAGCAACAACGATGATCTTGGTGGCAAGACTGAAAAGTCCCTCCAGTTTCCACTGTATACGTGTGAATGATCCATCGCCCCCCCAATCCGACGGACCGTCCCCCCCCCAACCCCACCTCCCTCCCTTCCCAAGCCTGTAAGAAAATACCCCAAAAGCAAACACCAATACGCCAGCTCGGCCAGTCCGCACCCACACCCACCCCCACCAAGAAAACCCGCTCGCTCTCGAAAGAGGAACAGGAGCCAAGCAAATTCGCCACGAGTGTATAAGGTACGGCAGCCCAGCCCAAACATCCCCCTTTATAAGCCCATAACCCCCTCTATCTGATCCCAACTCCGCCCCCGCCACCCCCCGCTGCCCCGGCAAGCCCTCGAAGACCACTTGCTCGCTCGCTCGCCGCCTGCACCCTCTCCCACGTTTTCCCTTGCCCTGCCGTGCTCAGCTAGACCGGTGAAGAGGAATTCCGCCTTTCCCCGCTCCCCCCCCGTTCCTGGTCCGCGCACCAAACCCCCCTCCCACAACGAGCAAGTGTGCCACGGCTGCACGATGCAGGGCCGTGCGGGATGCGTGCTCGGTGTCGGACGTTGAAATGGCTTCACATCCCAGCAGGCTGACGGGTCAGAGGAAGTCCCGCAGACTGGAAACCGGCGGGATTCCTGCGCTCCGCACCACGCGCGGGGGGGAGAATGGCAGGGGTTGTGGGGGTCGGGAAGATAGCGACCGTACTCCCACTCCAGGCAAAATATCGTCGAGGCGGACACACTCCCGGAGCAGCTTGCTTGTGGCCATTGGGAGGGTGGGGTGTCGCGACGCCGCAAACAAGAACCACCAGGAGCGATCGATCCGACGGCCCATCGCACAGCTTCGCACATCCCGGCCAAAACAAAAGAAAGCCGCTACCCCGCCCAATTGATCCGCCGCCAAGTAATCGCATTGGTATTCTCCACCCCACGCAGCAACTCGACCCCCTCAATCCCCTGCCCATCCTCCAACCCCCCCTTCTTGAGCCCAAAATCCACCACCAGAATCCGGCCATCCTGGCTCGTAGCCACGATGCGGCGGTAATCCGACTTGGCCGCCAGCATCCAGCTCGTCGTCCACTCCTCCGCCCGCCAGATCTCGGCGCCCGTCTCGAAGTCGTAGACGCGGAGGTCCAGGTCGTAGGAGCCCGAGACCACGCGCCCGTTGGCGCTGTCGAGCCAGAGCGAGCGGACCAGCTGCGTGTGGCCCGTGTACTGCATCACCTCGCGGCCCGTGGCGACCTCGAATTTGTATGTGATGTTGTCGTTGCCGCCGGCGAGCACGTGGCGCATGTCCTCGGCGAATTCGACCGCGGCGAGCCCGTGCTCCTTCTGCCCGAACTCCTTGACGAGACGCATGGCCTCGATGTCCCACATGCGGGCGATGCCGTCCCCGCTGGCGCTGACGAGGTATTTGCCGCGGAGCTGGACGGCGTTGACGGGACCCCGGTGGCCGGTGAGTTCGCCGCGGTACTCGAGGGTCTGGCGGTCCCAGACGATGATGCGGGAGTCCTTGGAGCAGGAGATGATGTGCTTGCCGTCGAGGGCGACGTCCAGGACGCCGCCGGTGTGCCGCTTGAGGCGCTTGATGGGCTGGTAGGTCTTGATGTCCCAGACCAGGAGGTCCGAGTCGGAGGAGCCCGTGACGAGGATCTCCTCGTCGTACTGCAGGCAGAGGATGCTGGCGTCGTGCCACTCGCGGGGCACGTGGTAGATATTGTCTCCGTAAGCAGTACCGTTGACGCTCGCCGTGGCGAGGTGGAACGAGGGGTAGTCGACGGTCCGCAGCACTTTGGGCCCCAGAGTGGGCTTCACGTTCGGCCCGCCGATGACGCGGATGCACTGGAAAGTGTTGATGTCCCAGACGCGGATGGTGCGGTCGCGGGAGCCGGTGATGATCTTTTCCTCGTCGAACTGGACGCAGTACACACTGTCGGTGTGGCCGGAGAGATAGACGGCCTTGCCCGCTGCCTGTGCCCCGCGGCGCCAGTTCCGCTCGAGCCCCATGCGCGCCTTGTACATCTCGCGCCAATCCTGGTCCGGCTTGCTGGGCCTGCCAACGCCGGCACCACCGACCAGGATGGGGGCGGGATCGGTGTGGATCTGGCGACCCCACTTGCGCATGTACGCGTTACGCCAGACCGACTTCTCGGTGCAGAGCATTCCCCACGGCCGGCTGGCTTGCCTGGCACGGTTGAGGTCGACGGCGTCGAGGTAGTTGAAGACCTGCAGGCAGATCTCGTCGGGTAGTTTGGAGGAGCGAACGAAATCGATGTGGGGAGGCTCGTTGACGGCGTCGTCGTAGTCCATGTCGGCGTCCATGTCGGAGTCGTCGGCGGATTGGTAGTCGATACGAGATAGATCTGCTCCGCTATCCGCTGCACTGCTTAACGAGCCAACACGTGCCCTCCTTTGCTGTAAGTCCTGATCTTGTTCCTCTTCAGGGGAGAGCCACACTTCTGCCAGCTGGGACTGGTTACGATGGGCGGCAGCTGCCTTGCGCGCGCCTTCCCCACCGGCGTGTTGCCACTGTGTACCGGGCCGCGGGCGAGGAGCGGGTCTCGTAGCGAGGCTGTAAGCCGCAGGGGCGGGTGTGTCTTTGCGGTCGCCGCTGCTGCTGGTGATGGTGGTCGCGATGCCCCAAGGCGCACGGAACTTCTTGGCGCGCGGATCCGGGTATCGTGAGTTGCGCTTGCTGGGTGACAGCGGTGCGATTTGGATGGTGTTCACCGGCCGCTCGGAAGGTGCATGTGCGCTGACCTCCACGTTCTGCGGCGTGCTGGCGCGTCTCATGCGCGGGGCACGCTTGTTCATGCTGTCCTTGAGCTCCGAGAACTTCTCCTTGTATGTGCGTGAGAAGCGTCTTCCCAACGACCGTTTATCCCTCGGCTGTGCCGACATGGCATCACACCTGGCGAGGGTACCGTTGAAGCCGTTGATCATTGCCTCGCTGCGT